>JAJEJO010050702.1:2337894-2396132 GCA_020662805.1 Glaucomys volans | reverse complement strand
AAAAAAAAAAAAAAAAAAAAAAAAACCAAACAGACCAAGGGCTGGGGATGTGGCTTAATGGTAAGTGCCCCTGGGTTCAATAATGAAAGTTTTGGTAACGGTATGGAAAAATTGGAACCCTTGTACATTATAGGTAGGAAAGTAAAATGATGTAGCTACTTTGGAAAACAATTTGGCAGTTCCATAAAAGGTTAAGAGTTGCCATAAGACCCAGCAAATCCACTCCTAGATATATACTCAAAGGAAATGAAAACATACATCTACACAAAAACTTGTATGTAGAAGTAGAGGACGTGGCTCAATGGTAGAACACTTCTCTCTGTTTGATTCCTAGCACCATCCAAAAAAAAACAAACTTGTACAATGTTCCAAGCAGGACTATTCACAATAGCCAAAAGTGAAAAACAATCAAGATATCCATAAACCAATGAACAGATAAACAAAATATGGTATTATCCACACACAATATTATAATATTATTTGTCCTTAAAAGAGAATGAAAGGGGCTGGGATTGTGGCTCAGTGGTGGAACACATGCCTAGTATGTGTGAGGTACTGGGTTTGATTCTCAGCACCACATATAAATAAATGAATAAAATAAAGGTCTATCAACATCTAAAAAATATTTTTAAAAAATCAGCTCAGTAAAAAAGGGGGGGGGGAATGAAATGCACTGATATGCTACAACATGGACAGACCTTACATACATTATTTTAGGTGAAAGAAACCAGTCGCAAAAGGCTGAAGATGGTATAATTCAATTTTAAAAGTTGTCCAGATAAGGTGAATCTACTAAAGCAGAAAGTAGATTAGTAGTTGCTTAAGGATAGAAGTTCAGGGACATGAAAAATTTCTACAAGTGACTGGTAATGATGGCACAATTCTGTGGAAGAAAGACAAAGAGAGACAGAGGGAGACAGAGACAGAGAGACAGAGAGAAAGAGTTGGACATATGGTGCCTGCCTGTAATCTCACCTACTTGGGAAGCTGAGGCAGGGATATCACAAATTCAAGGCCAGCCTGTCTCAAAATTTAAAAAAAAAAGATTAAAAAAAAAAAACCCACCTTATTGTACTTGTTTTTTGCAGTACCGGGTTGCTTTGGCACTGAGCTACATCCCAGGGGGAGTTTTGTTTGTTTGTTTTTGTGCTCTTCAGCCTCAGGCAAATGACATCCTACCTGGCTGAATGGCACATTTTAACTGGGAAAATTGCTCCATGTGTGAATTATATTTATTTAGTGGTGTGGGGATCAAACCTAGAACCTTGCATGTACCAGGCAAGCACTATACGACTGAGCTATACTCTCAGCCCTATTAAAAACAAAGCAAAACAATAACAGCAACAACAACAAAAAAACAAAACCCACAACTATTCTTCTTGGGGAGGTTTACTACAACTTCAATTGCCTTAATGGTGCCAGGCACAGTGATGCATGCCTATAATCCAACAACTCAGAAGGCTGAGGCAAGAGGATCACTAGTTCAAAGTCAGTCTCAGCAACTTATAGGGGTGCAAAGCAACTTAGCAAGACCTTGTTAAAATAAAAAATAAAATGAAAAAAGGATGGGGATGTTCCTCAATGGTTAAGCACCCTGTGTTCAATCCCTGGTACCAAAAGAAAAATGAAAAAAAAATTGCTTTGGGGTTTTCAATTTATTTGCAGTTTTTCCTTACATAATCAAATTTGAATTATTTTTCCTATAAAAATGGACTTTTCCCATCTTCATTTTGAAATTTATATGCATATAAATTTAACAGTGATTTCTTGTGTTTTTAAAATCATTAATATATTTATAGTAATACTTTTTAAATATTCTTGATGAATATTTCCAGAATCAACTGAAAAGAACCAGCTCTGATTTGACTAATCATAATTCAGCTTTTAGCTTTGATAATTTTCTAGGTTCACCAAATTCTATTTTTATTCCTCTCTCTTCCTACTTTCTTTGGTTTTACTGTGCCATTTTCTTAGTGTTTTTGTTCTTTTTTTTAGTTGAATATTTATTTTCAAAATATTTTCAATTTTTAATATAATCAAAGCACTATTTTTCTAACATCCCAAGTTTTGATACAATGCTTTGTTATAACTCTATTCTAATTATTTTAAAATTAATTTCCTTTTGTTGTTGTTGTTGTTTTGGAAGACAGTGTCTAGCTCTAGAATCTTCCTGTCTTAACCTCCCAAGTAACTAGGACTGCATGAGTGTGCCAACATGCCCAGCTCCACTATGTATTTTTTTAATTCTTGAAAAGTCTTAACCATTTTTTCTTTCATATTACTTCTTCACCATTGTCTGCATTCTCTCTTCTGGAGCTTCTCAACCTATCCTCTAACATGTCTTAGATTTTCTTTCTTGTGTATCATCTCTTATAACTCTGTGCTGTTCTGGAAGAATTCTAATTTCCATTTTCAAACTACTAACTTCTCCCTTCAATTGTCTCTATTTGCTCATTTATGGAGTTATTTTAAAACCATATTCTTCATTTTCAAAATATCAGTTCTTTAATATCAACATATATTTACTGTTTTAAAAATAATTTTTCTTATATATAATTCAATATTCCCTCAATTTAAAAAGGGAATAATATTTTCTAGTACTGAGAATTGAACCTAGGGGCCCTTCATCATTGTGCTCCATACCCAGCACTCTTGACATTTTATTTTTAGACAGGGTCTTAATAAGTTGCCTAGGTTGGCCTTGAACTTGGTCCTCCTACCTTAGTCTTCTGAGTAGCTGAGATCATAGGCATGTGCTATAGGACCTGGCTGGAACAGATTTATTTTAAGCTAAGAAACTTACAGGCAAAAGTTTCCATTGTAAAAGATATCCATTATGAAGCTCATCCTTAATGACAAAGGGAAAAAAAACTTAAGAGTTCTCTTGGCTGTTATCCTGCCAAACCTTACCCCACTGTGCCTACTTGCAGCAAGGCATAGAAAGAATAGATTCTATTATTTCCATTTAGAATTAGAGAAGCTGAAGCACAATAAAGTTCTCTTTAAAGTACTTTCTCCTCAACTTTTTAATATCAAAGCCACAGAAATGTTCACAGTAAAATGAATATCATATACCTTTCACCAGGGTTCAAATTTGTTAACACTTACCACATTGGTTTTCTCTCTCCCTTTCTTTCTATATATACATACACACACCAAATCCAAATATCCACACACATTTTTTCTGAACTCATTCCTGAACCCATCAAGATACACCACATTCAAATATTTCAGTATTTATCTTCAAAGAATAAGAGTACTGTCAGTACAGCCATAATGTTATTACAACACTATAAAAACTATGAGCTTTCACAGAATATTACACAGATGTGCAATAGCAGATTCAAAGCTAGTATCTAAGTCATCTGATTAAATGTTCTTTATTTTGGCTTACCTAATGATTGAACCTGAATTGATTCTCTGGTGATTATTTCCAAGAGACAATCCACCAAAGAACATTTTCTTCCCTCAATGACCTTAAAATTAAATTTCATTTACTCCTTCATTTGACAGGTATTCTTAAAAACAAACATTTCTAAAAATCAAGCAATAATCTTCTAGGATATTAAACCTCAAAAATCAAGTATACTGAATTTCCAGGTTGTTTTCATTACTTTTTAATTTTATTTTATTCAATTTATTTATTTAGGTACTAAGATTTGAACCCAGGGCACTTTACCACTTAGCTTACATTATATCCCCGGCCCTTTTTATTTTTTGAGATAGACCCTCACTAAGTTCACTGAGGATCTCACTAAATTGCCCAGGCTGGACTTGAACTTATGATTTCCCTGCCTCAATCTCCTGAATAGTTGGGATTACAGATGAGTACCACCACACCCACCTTCCAGGCTGTCTTCTTACACTATGTAGCAGCTTAAACCGAAGTCAGTATAACCAACACTCTCAAAACTAGACACTCTTTTTTATATGCCACAGAAATTCAACCAAACAATGAGAATTTCACTACACCACCTTTTAAAGGAAAAAAATGTTTTTCAAAAAAATACAGTATACATAGGATTGACAAGGGAAAAGAATCTGCTTCATACATGAAAAACTGGTAAGTATATTCATTAATCTATAAGGAAAACCAATTTTTCAATGGTTATTATTTCATCTCAATCACTGATGTTAGGACCTGAAGAAAAGTAAAAACTATTAATTAAAAACCCCCTTTCAAGGAGCACACAAAATAGTAATATAACCTAAAACTAACAGTAAGAGCTAAATTGTGTCATACAGAAAACTAAAACCAAAGGAATGTTTGAATCAAGCTACAATCAAATACTAACAAGATTATTTGCTATATGCTGCTAGAAAGTGTACTAGGAACATTCCATGGATTAACATAATCTCACAGGAACCACATTTTTTCACCAGGAAAACACAGCTAGCAAAAGAGAACTGATATATCAGGGTAGGACATGCCTCAACTTTAAAAGTACAGAAAAGTAGAATGAGGAGTCGTTTCAATAAAATGGGAAAGCACTGACCAAAGCATAAATATGACAACTATCCAGGTAAGATCAGCAAGAGTTCAAGTTGAAGAAATGGCTGAACAGAATGGAACTGAATTATGGGACCTTAGTTACAATAAAAGTTTATACAACAGCTACAGCAGGGCACCACTACAGGCTTTATGTGCTAAAAATGCCCTCTTAGAATGGTTATCTGATACTACTGCCAAATGAGAGAGAAACCAGAAAGAACTAGCTAATTCTAACACTTACATGATTCAATCAACTATCACCTGAACAAGCAGAGAACTCAAACTGAACCAATTCTGCTACACTTCATATCAATAAGCCCTATTGTTACAAACAAGGAAGTGGTAGATATAATTGCAATATGCCTGAAATTGTTTTTCAAATACACCTTCAGTGAAGTTTAAAGGTACACTGAAAATTATGTCATTAAGAACTGCTAGTCAGCCAGATGTGGAGGCACATGCCTGTAATCTCAGCTAGTTGGGAGGTTCAGGGAAAAGGATCATAAATTTGAGGCCAGTGTCAGCAACTTGTGACACCCTGTCTCAAAATGAAATTTAAAAAAAAAAACTGAGTGTATAGCTCAGTGGATAGAGTCCCACTGGGTTCAATTCCCCAGTACCACCAAAAAAACCCAAAACAACAACAACAACAAAATTAACCCCTGATAATTAGACATGGGATACAGCTCAAAGGCAAAATGTGTGCTCGGCATGCACAAAACCTAGGTTCAATCTCACAAAACCTGGGTTCAATCTGCAACACTGAAAAGAAGACATGCCCATCAGTTAATATAAAACTACTTTTACTGTTCAGTACTACTGTACAAAAATAATTTGACTAAATTTGGAATGTACATTAAATTTAAAATGTAAGTATTTACTTTAATAAAAGCAACATCATAAACAAATTTATACAAGAATTCAATAGGGGCTGGATGTAGCTCAGTGTTAGAGTACTTGCCTAGCATGCACAAGGCCCAGGGTTTGATATCCAGCACTGAACAAAGAAAATCCCTACACTGCTTTAGAACTACACTATTTGAGGGATGGGGGTATAGCTCAGTTGGAAGAGTGCCTGCCTCACAAGCACATGGACACCGCAGCAAAAAAAAAAAAAAACCTATAGAACTACACTATTCACCCGCGTACAAGCCCTGGGTTCAATCCCCAGCACCACAAAAAAAAAAAAAAAGAACTACACTACTACACTATTCACCAAAGCTAATAAACAAACATTTTTTAGAAGCAGTTACTATGTAAATAATACCCATCACACTTTTTATTCATGTCCATTAATAGTTCAGTATATACTCCATATAATAATTTTCAAAGTTCTCGTTGTACATAACAAAAGAAATTATCCCAAACAACTTCCTTTTCATTAAACAAACTTCTCCTAAAGAGAAGAAATTGAGAAGAAAAATCTCTCAAGTTTGTAAAAACTAAATTACTTACCAGTAACTTGAGTTATCCTATTGGGTCTTTTCCCTCACAGATCCACCTCTCTTGCCCTTCTGTCCAGCATGAGAATCTTCCTGATGGGCATCCACTGGAACTGAGGGGGCATGCAGTACAGACGTATATGTAAGAAAGTTGGGGGTAGGGGATATGAAGATGCTAGAGACATGCGTCAGTGCACTTGCTTACCTTCTTGAAATTGGAAATTTCAACCGTTCCTTGGTCCTCAAGGCATTCACAATAGCTTCAAAGAATGTGGATCTGTGGAGATTACCCAATAGGAGAACTCCAGTTACTGGTAAGTGATCCAGGTTTTTCTTCTCTATCAGAATAAGAAGATTATTTCATTTTATTTGAGATTATTAATACATATTAACTACAGGAGAAAAAGATAAAAATTTGTTGGGTTATTATATATGCATTCATGAAAGTAAATATAGAAACAATTTGTGAACCACAGCATTAACAGAAACTTCTAGTATTATCAGAAACACAAGCAAAGAAAAAGATCTACACAGAAACACAAGCAAAGAAAAAGATTTGCATAGTTTCATTTTTAATTATGTTCACTGTAAAGATAGTTACATTTTAACATACAAAAATATTAGCTATCAAACTATTCTATTTCACTGAATGCCACCATTATTTTTTAATATTAGTAAAAGAATAATTAGTTGGTCAAAATCTGCCATTTCTTAGCTATTGTCATTAACATTTACTGAATTGTAATGTAGAAGCTACCAAGGTGGACAATCAATCTTTAAGACTTCAGATTAAAAGTATTAGTACAATTCCCATTTATTACTCAGTAAGTTTGCATGTGTCACCGATCAGAAAGCAATCATTAAAGCATCTAAAAGAACAACAGCTGCTGATAAATAGCCACTGAGCCACATCCCCAACCTGTTTTTTCTTTGAGACAGGGTCTCGCTAAGTTGCTAGGACCTCACTAAGTTGCTGGGGCTGGCTTGAACTTGAGATCTTCCTGCCTCAGCCTCCCAACCTGCTGGACTATAGGCATGTGCCACCACACTCCACTAAAGAAAAATTTCTAAAGAAAAAAAAAAAAAACAGAATTTTATCTCCTCTTCAAACTTAAATGAAGATATGCTATTGCCTTTAATTCAGTATATATTAATCATATTGTTTTAACCAAGTCATTGCCACATTAGGTACTAGATGCAGATACATGTTTTAATACTCCTTTATCATTATGCTGCTAAACACTTATCCCCTACCTTTGAGAAACTTGTAGTTTCATGATTCTTCCTTCTAAAGAAAATGTCTAGTTTTTCCTTTAAGAGTAATGGAATAAATGGTCTATAAATCATTATTCCGCAGAAACAAATTCAAAATATAATTCTAATGAAAATTTTTTTTTTTTTTTTTTTTTTTTGGGAACCAGGGATTGAACTCAGGGACACTCAGCCACTGAGCCATATCCCCAGCCCTATTTTGTATTTTATTTAGAGACAGGGTCTCACTGAGTTGCTTAGGGCCTCGCTAAGTTGCTGAGGCTGGCTTTGAACTCACGATCCTCCTGACTCAGCCTCCCAAGTCGCTTGGATTACAGGCGTGTGCCACCATGCCCGGTGAAAATTTTATATTTTAATCTTATTATGAAGTAATACATATTTTTTGGTACCAAGGATTGAACCCAGGGCCACTTTACCACTGAGCCACATCCCCAGCCCTTTTTTGTATTTTATTGAGATACAGGGTCTCACTGAGTTGCTTAGGGACCTCACTAAGTTGCTGAGGTTGGCTTTGAACATGCAATCCTCCTGAGCCTCCTAAGCCACTGGGATTACAGGTGTGCGCTACCATGCCTGGCTAATATTTGTTTTTAATAAAGGCTGACAGCAGACTCATCAAGATTATTGTTACATTCCTATTTAAAATACAAATTGCTCTGAGGAAAAATATATTCATTTTTCTGTAAATCTAAATTGAAAAGTATTATATTATACTCTATTAGTTTTTAAATGATTCATTCATTCAAACAGGCGGACCACACTGCTATGGTTTGGATGTGATTTGAGTGTGTATGAACCAAGGGTTCATGTGCTAGAAGGGTGGTCCTCATTATAGAAATGCTGAAAGGTAATGGGACATTTAAGAGGGGGAGCCTAGTGGAAAGGAATTAGGTCATGGGGGAGTGCCCTCTGAGGGGATTAATTCCATGAACAAATTTCTTATAAAAACAGCAAAATTGGCCCCTACCCTCTCTCTGGCTTCCTGTCTCACCATGTGATCTCTTTCCCACTTGCTCCTACCATTATGATACCATTCACCATGAGGCCCCACCAGAGGTCAAACAGATGGAGCCACCCAAACAAAGACATTTGACCTACAAACTCTGAGCTAATTAAACTCTTTTCTTTATAAATTACCAAGCTTAAGACATTTCACTATAACAGAAAACAGACTAATTCATACAAAGACCTCCATTTCCCATTACAAATATAAGAAGACTCATCTAGCTAATTTTTCTAGTTAATTAGATTACTCCTTAACTTCTAATTACTGAAGAGTAAGTAGACGGCACAAAGATCTTAAATGTTTATATTTATAGAACAGAAACAGGTAACCAAAAGGGTCACTTAGAAACTGGCACTGAAAACAACATTCTGTGGTTGTCATCATTCCATAAAACCAGCTAAAATGAATTCTGTTGGACTAGCTTAGAAAAAAATTCCAGAGATTAAGATGTTGTATTCAAATCTATCCCGTGTGAATTCTAATAATGCTCACCAACAAAAAAGCATTCCTTTAGAATAAAATAGAAATCAAACCATTGTCACTTCCAAAAGTAGATAAAAAGATGTGACTTTCTTTTGGGGGACTCTGCCCTACTGTCTCAGATATTCTGCTTTGGGTCAAACAAGCTGCCATGTTCAGAGAAGCCCTACAAAAAAATTCCCACGTGACAAGAAACTGATGTCTCTGACCAACAGCCAGACCTGCCAACAGTCACATAAGACAGGTGTTCTAAGGGTTACTGAAAATCACATGAGCGAGCTTGGAAGTGGATCTGCCCTCAAGTGAGCCCAGAGGTAACTGAAGCTCTGGTTGACACCTGAACTGCAGCCTTGTGAAAGAAAAGATAGGAAAAAGAACATAATTATAATGTTAAAATTAATCTGACCAGATTTTGAAGCCCTGCATTAGTTTTCAAATCAATTCCTAATAACCATCTCTTAAATGCGAGAGTAAAATGATTTCTCTGTAAAACTGATTGTATAAAACAATGGCACACTTTTTTTTAACCTGTAAATTGCATTATTTTATTTTTTTTTGAAAATGCATTTTTTTTATTGGTTCTTGTGTAATTAAAAAATTATACATAACAGTAGAACCCATTTTGATATAATTATACAGCTGGGAATACATCTTTTTTTTCACAATGTAGATTCACACGATTCATATAATCTTTCATATACATAGGGTAATACTGTCTCAGTCTACTATCTTTCCTTCCCTCACCCCCTCCCATCCCATTTTCCTCTATACCATCCATACTTCCTCCATTCTTTTCTTATCCCCCCCATAACTCACCCCCCCCATTATGTATCAGCATCCACTGATCAGAGAAAACATTCAGCCTTTGGTTTTTTGGGCTTGGCTTATTTCACTTAGCAGGATATTCTCCAACTCCACCCATTTACCAGCCAATGCCATAGTTCTGTTCTTCTTTATGGCTGAGTAATATTCCATTGTGTATATATACAACAGTTTCTTTATGCATTCTTCAATTGAAGGGCATCTAGGTTGGTTCCACAATCTAGCTATTGTGAATTGAGCAGCTATGAACGTAGATGTGGCTGCATCCCTATACTCTGCTGATTTTAAGTCCTTTGGGTATAACCCGAGGAGTGGGATAGCTGGGTCAAATGGTGGGTCCATTCCAAGTTTTTTGAGGAACCTCCATATTGCTTTCCAAAGTGGTTACACCAATTTGCAACTCCACCAGCAATGTATGAGTGTGCCTTTTTCCCCAAATCCACGCCAACACTTATTATTGCTTGTATTCCTGATAATAGTCATTCTAGTTGGAGTTAGATGAAATCTTAGGGTAGTTTTAATTTGCATTTCTCTAATTGCTAGAGATGATGAGCACTTTTTCATATATTTGTTGATCACGTGTATATCATCTTCTGTGAAGTGTCTGCCTAGTTCCTTAGCCCATTTATTGATTGGGTTCTTTGTATTTTTGGTGTCAAGTTTTGTAAGTTCTTTATAAATTTTGGAGATCAATGCTCTGTCTGAAGTGTGTGGCAAAGATTTTTTCCCACTCTGTAGGCTCTCTTTTCACATTATTGATTGTTTCTTTTGCTGAGAAAAAAGCTTTTTAGTTTGAATCCATCCCATTTATTGATTCTTCCTTTTATTTCTTGCCCTCTGGGAGTCATGTTGAGAAAGTCTGGTCATAAGCCAACATGAAGAAGATTCAGGCCTACTACTACTTCTATTTGGTGAAGAATCTCAAGTCTAATTCCTAGATCCTTGATCCACTTTGAGTTGAGTTTTGTACAGGGTGAGAGATATGGGTTTAATTTCATTTTACTGCATGTGGATTTCCAGTTTTGCCAGCACCATTTGTTGAAGAGGCTATCTTTTCTCCATTGCATATTTTTGGCACCTTTGTCTAGTATGAGATAACTGTACTTATGTGAGTTTGTCTCTGGGTCTTCTATTCTGTACCATTGGTCTACCTGTCTATTTTGGTGTCAATATCATGCTGTTTTTGTAACTATTGCTCTATAGTAGAGTTTAAGGTCTGGTATTGTGATACCTCCTGCATCATTCTTCCTACACAGGATTGTTCTGGCTATTCTGGGTCTTTTGTTCTTCCAGATGAATTTCATAATTGTTTTTTCTATTTCTATTAGGAATGTCATTGGAATTTTATTGGAATTGCATTAAATCTGTATAGCACCTTTGGAAGTATGGCCATTTTGATTATATTAATTCTGGCACACTTCTTTAACACAATAAATTTCAATAGTCTCAAGTCAATGAAAATAGTTACTATAACTTGAGAGTAGCTCTACATGCCTCATTTTCCTTCCTTTGAAAGTTATTCATTTTGTATTTTCAATGAATTAAAAACTTTCAAATAGAAATTCCTCTATTACATTTCACCAGGCTCAAGCTAATTATATGACTTTAAAATAATTAATTCCACTATTGCTTTAAAAGTATACATACGGCTGGAGGTGGTAGCTCAGTGGAAGAGCAGTTATCTAACGTGCTAGGCAGGCCCTGAGTTTAATCCCCAGCATGCATGTATGTATGTATGTATGTATGTATATATCTATTTATCTGTCTTGTCTTTCTCTTACTCTGTCTCTCTCACACACAAAGTACATATACACATATTAGTACCGAAATACCACACACTTCAAAATCTTCAATGGATGTTCATTAATCACCTTTTTCATGGAACCATATACCAAAGCATCAATAACAGTAAGGTACAAACCACTGTATGTGAATTAATCTCACAAAATTAATGCCCCGTTGTCTCCACCTAACTAGAAGAATAGTCTAACTCATCTTTCCATTTTCACTCTTGCATCCTGCCAATCCATTCTCTATAGTATTCAATGGCTTCCTGTTATATTTCCAATGAAATCTAAATGTAGTATCATTTTCAATTCAATTGTGATCTGGTAGTCTACCTACTTCTCTGGCTTTGTTTGATGTCACCCATTCCTGCCTCACCACATGCTACTACTTGCTGAATATAAAACAAAATATTTCTTATCAAATGGGCTTTAAATTTGCCATTAACCAGAACTCTTTCATAAACACTTTCTCTTACCTTCAGCTTTTATGACACCCCTACTCAGAGGAGTCTACCTACTCTAAATAATTCTCCATTGTTATCAAAATCTGCAATTAGTTTATTTGGAACTTAAATTCCAAGAGGTCAGGGATGTCTTGTTCTCTTTTCTAATTCCATTACCTAGTCCATAATCCCCATTTGTTTAATGGATAGTTAGATTATTTTCAAAATTCACAAGCCTCTCTGTGATATTCAGTCCTAGAGTCTTAGCTCTTCCCTTCTTATACTGCCTATGCTCTAAATAGTTTTTTTTACTCAGCACTCATAAAACCTGAATCTTTAAGCATCATAAATCATACCAAATTCAGTGTCCTGCAGAACAGCTATCGCTTTATAGATCAAAAATGTTTTTATAAAATGTACCATGATATGCTTGGTTAGTTGATCAATAAAGAGTGCTATAATTCATCCCACCTAAAAAGAGAAGATAGTGTCTTCATACATGATCCCTCACAATTAACTACGCAATTTTCCAAGATTTTAAAAGTTACTATACAGTTAGTTAACAATTTAAAAAAAAATTTTTTTTTCTTTTTTACAGTGCTGGGAATTAAACCCAGGGCCTCTTGAATGCTTCGCAAGCACTTTACCCACTGAGTCATACCCTTGGCCCTTAAAATATTCTTACCACCAAGATAAATCCAATATTTTAGGTATCTTTTTTATTAATTCCTTTACATTCTATAGCTACAATCAAGAGCCACCTTTAGAAGGAAAGGCTGAAAGGTATTTCTAAATAATTATAGCACTCTTCCTTAGGTAATCAAGTTAGTTACTAACATGATTTTATTCATCTTTTACCTATCAATATTAACTAGCTTTATTTAACCTATAGATACAATTCAGAAAAGGTTAGATTATCTTGTTGAAACTTAAAATGTATATCCAAATGTCATACCTGTTAAATATAACATGAAACTTGAAAGAAAAATTAAGATTCTGTCTGATCAAAGTAAAGGATATTACATAGCTAAACACCCCCCTTCTTTTAAAAACATCCTCTTTCCTCTATTTCTGCAATATTACACTCTCCTATGCGTCTTACTCCCTAATTATTTTTCCCTCCATTTCTTTATTCTTCTTTGTGGAGTGTTCATCCTCTATCACCAAAAAAAAAAAAATAGTGATATTTCTCAATATTCATCCCAGATCTTTTTTCTCATGCTGTGCAGACCATTCTCTCCCTGATCTATTATACCCACTCCCTTGGCTTCAACTCAGATAAGTATGCTGATGACTACCAAATAAGTATTTATAGCTCTGTCCTCTTTCCAGAGCTTTAGTCCCACATAACTAACCAACTCAGATATCGTCCCTCTCAAAATTCCCCCAGGTGCCAAAAATTTAACAAATCTAAAAGCAAACTATTTCCTTTTCCTAGGCCTACCTCAATGAGAAGTATCACCATTCACTCACCTGCTTAATTAAGCCAAAATCCCGTATTCATTCTGATTCCTCTATGCTATACAACCTGACTTTCAACTTCACACCCATATCTATCAACCATCAAATCCTACAAAGTTTCTCTTAGACATATCTAATACATTCATTTCCCTCTTCCCCACTGGCAATACTCTTGCTCAGACCACTCCTCCCTCTTGCCTAGCCTGCTGCAATGGCTTACTACTACTTCCTCCTCCTCCTCCTCCTCCTCCTCCTCCTCCTCCTCCTGCTATTACTAAATGACAACTAAATGTTTTCTCTGCTTGTAGTTAAGCTTCAACAAACAAGAATGAATGACATAAGATAGAATTAAATGCTAGTGGCAGTTGTTTCAATCATGCATTGCACTGATAGAAAAAGAAAACATTTTAAAAACTGCTGAAAAAGTTGAACATGCAGGTCACATACATCTATGTAAGTTCTTTTAACCAAAAATAAAATGGGCACAATTAAACATACTCCATCCAACTCACAGGATTAGGAAATAAATGAATTCAGATAAATGTTCCTTAGGGGAAAAAAAAAGAAGTGAAAAACAGTTTAAAACAGCAGCAGAATCAGATATACAAAGGCCTTTGCAATTCAGTTACTTACTGTCAGTACCTATGAAACAGATACTGTGATACAGGCACTGAATTTTTACAATCATCATGATTAACTAAGACTTACAGTGTATTTACTGTCTCATTTATCACCTTTAATCATCACCAAAAAGCCATATGGGTATAAATGGGAAAGTGGGAATTTAAAATGAAATCTGATTCTTGGACTAATGTGTACTATCCTCAGAAAGAATAATTCAGGGAGGGAAGAGAACCAAAACCAACATATTTTCAGAACACTGTGCAAATACAATCATCTTTTTTTTATAGAATGCTTTAAGATTAATTTAAAAGGCATTTATTTTGGCCTAGGGACAGAGCTGTTTTTGAAAGGGATAACTCCTAAGCAATCATAAAGAACAAGAAAGAATTTGTGAAAGACGGGGGAATAAAGGACAGATGAATCAGCATAATATAAAAGTTGCAGCGGCCTAGAAAAGATCATTACCATGCTCTGACAACCCCAACCTTGAAAACAGACATTTACTTTTTTAACTATGGCAAATAATAAAAAACAAAAACAAACCTGCTGCAGTTTTAAGTCTACTTACACTGCTTCCCACTCCTACTGTACTTCCTAGAAATTAAAACTTATTGATATGGCCCAAGTGTTTATGTGACAGTCCACATCAGGACACTAGCCAACACACACACACATACACACACACACACACACACACAAATGGTGGGCAGCTAGAGGCAGATGTAGATAAAGGAGAAAGAAGATATATTCTTGAAGCAATCTGTGAAAATGCTATTTTTAATAAAAACCACTTACTCTTATGCTTTGGTTTTTAAGTTACCAAACACCAGGACCCAAATTTTTGACAATCAGGACTATTATATACCCTTACATGGACATCTATTACTGTATCACCACTTGTATATTTGACTGCTTTAGCTAACCATTTTTGAGGACTTATACACCACACACTGTGCTAAATACAAGAATTATTGCATCTTCTCCTCACAACAACTGTGAGGCGTTATCATAACCTTCATTTTCACAAGTTAAAAAAAAAAACTGATGTTCAACAAGTTGAGTAACTTTCACAAGGTTACACAGTAAGTGGTGAAACCAATTTTCAAACCCACAGAGTAGAGTTCCAGAGTCCATACTCTTAACCACAATACTACATAACTACAGAGAACTCTTAAAATTAGAAATTCTTTGCTTTTGCTTTTTTACATTTTCATAATGAATACACATAAAAATTAAAAACAAACATATATATGTAAAACAGGTATTCTCCTACACTGAAAATTTGAATGTAAAATAAAATCCTATATTAAGTGAAAGATGGCAAGATTATAATTATAATGCAAATTACCAAAGAACATTACAGAAAAATGCTATGTAAAGTTGTTAGAAAACCAGTCAAGCATGTGGCTCATGCCTGTCATCCCAGCTACTTAGGAGACTGAGGTAGGAAGATCTCAGGTTTAAGGCCAGCCTGGGCAGTTTAATGAGACTCTATCTGAGAAACAACAAAAGTAAAAAGGGCCGGGGATGTGGCTCAGTAGTAGAGTGTCCTAGGTTTAATCCCCAGCACCACAAAAAATAAATAAAGAAAAATAAAAGAATCAAGTCTGTTAACATTTGAACTTCAAAAATATTAGTTAACAAGGGGAAAACGATCATTTTGTTCTTCATTCACCATACTGCTCACAGATTTTAACAATTTGGTTCTTATATTATTATAAGCAGGGTTTAATGTTATCAAGATGTACAGCACTAGATCAAGTATTAGGAAAACTGTAAGAAGAAATCCTTAAGGAGATACTTGCTAGACAAACCGAATTCCTACTACAGCAAGGCAATAAAAAATGACCATTCAGATATGTGACTCTCACATTAACCAGCTATTGACACTGAACAAGTCACAATCTTTCTGGCCTGTGTTTTTCACTATAAATAGGATATTAGGCTAAAGTCATGTGTTCCTTCCCCAAAAAAGGGGAAAAGACCTCACCCAGAGGACTGCCAAAACATTACCACTAGAATCTTCCAGAGGAGCTGAAAATCCCAATGAGAAGAATTTGCAAACAATAGTGGTCTCAACCCATTTTCAATGTTTAATACCAACATCCTACCACAAACCCCTCAGTCTACCCTCTGAAGATGGTTCTAACTTTTTCAGTGGCAGCAGGATGGGTATTAGGGATTGAACCCAGGGACACTTTACCACTAAGCTACATTTCCATCCATTTAATTTAGAGACAGGGTTTTCCTAAATTGCTAAGGCTGGTCTTGAACTTACAGATCCTCTTGCCTCAGACTCCCAAGTCACTGGGATTACAACTATGCACCATGGCATCTGGCTGTTTTATCCCTTTTAAGGTGTAAAGTAACTAGTTTGTCTCACGAAAAGACCACTCTGGAGATTCTTAGAAGGGTCCTTTGCTTGAAAATTCTCTGATAGTAATTCTATAACTTTCTACAAAAAACAATATTACCAAATAGATACAAAATCTTTTAAATGGTTACTAATCACAGCTCATACAACAAAAAAACTAAGTAGTAATAATGAAAGCCAATAAACAAAACACTGTAGGTGTTCAACAAATATTTGGTTTAATGAATAATTTATTTTCAAAGTCACAATGACATATTTTATATACTTGCAACACCACTAAAATTGTAAGCTGGAAAGATAATTATTTACTAACACTTTTTTAAAGGGATAATTATTTAAGGGAAATACATCGTTTTCAATATCCCATTTAAATCCTCGAATAGAATACTTGATATACCACAGAATGTTTCTACCAAATATCATGGCCCCAAATCAAAACTTGAAGCAAAGAGGAATAAGCAAAGAAACATTTTACCTAGCTAGGATAGTTTTATAAACCTCTTTCCTGGGAGGAAAGGGTAAAAAAGATCAACCAGGAGTCATGACAGCCTGGGTTTCAACCTAGGGTCTAATATATTTCTGTAATGAGATGATCAACTTCCTCACCAGCCACATAGGGTGGCTTGATAAGCAAATGAAAGCTATACAGGAACCCACCCTGAACACAGTGAAGCATTACACAAGTGAATTCCTAACCTCTCCCCAAAGAAACCACCAATAATAACTGAAAATTAATGTGGCAATAATAAATTGTTCAAATATATTCCTTGATGGTAAAGGCCACCATTTACAACCAGATATGAGGGCTTTACAATTAAAGAAGAGGAAAACACAAAATTAAACTCCTAAATAGCATATTGAAGGTCAATGACAACATAACCGACAAGAGACATTAAACTTAATAATGTAATCCTATTATAAAATTGTTTCCAAAAGATGGTTCGTGAGATTAATTTTAAAGTGTTTAATATGTAAATTTAGCATAGGCAAAGCACTGGTGTAATGCTTTATTGTGTTCAAAACGCATTCCTATGTATCCTTTCTTTCTTTTTTTTTTTTTTTTTTTTGGAACCAGGGATTGAACTCAGGGACACTCGGCCACTGAGTCACATCCCCAGCCCTATTTTGTATTTTATTTAGAGACAGGGTCTCACTGAGTTGCTTAGGGCCTCGCTAAGTTGCTGAGGCTGGCTTTGAACTCGCGATCCTCCTGACTCAGCCTCCCAAGTCGCTTGGATAAAAGGCATGCGCCACCCGCCCGGCGTATGTATCATTTCATTCGCCCTCAAAACACCCTGTATGGCTGATGATGATGAGCAATTAGTTTAGACCCTAAATTAAACCCAGTTTGTCTGAATATTAATTTATCTTTGCATGCTTTTCTCTTTGACAAAGAGATTTATTAAGACTAGCCTAGTTGGGTAAAGTTTCTTTGATTATTCCTCTTTCCTTCAAGGTTATACATATGGGCAATATACTCAGTAGGCAACTATGATCTTAAAAAATAGCAGTTTCTTTGAAATATACACAGTCATATACAAAAAGAAAGTTTTAACCAGTAACAAAATAGCAGCTCTTTCAAATATCATTTGGCTGAAATTTCATAGGGGAGAAAGATAATCAACCAAACTGGACATTGGACATGATGCTAAGACAGGATCTGGCTAAACTGCCCAAGCTAAACTGCAATCCTCCTGCCTCAGTCTCCAGAACTGCTGGGATTACAGGCATAAATCCCCTCACCCAGTCAAAATAACTGATTCCATACTTAATTTGAAAATAGGTATTCTTCAAATACTAGGACTCTGATTGAAAATTTATTTTAAACTCCTTCTCTACATCATTTGCAAATACTATACATCTTCTGTGCCAGAATTCAAACTCCTTAGGGGGCTAGAACAGAGTCGTCCATAGTTCTACAGTCCTAGGATCATTCACGATCTATGATACATGCCCAGTAAGCTTGTGCAGAATTATATAGTTTTGTTCACTACCACTTCCATGTGTATGAAAGGGCACTTTTCCAAATAGTGACTTGTATATCCTACATCAGAATTCCCACTTTTTCAAAGGCATATTTTTAAAAACCCAATAACCTGTTTTTTCTAATACACACACACACACACACACACACACACACCTGCTTCAACAAACCTCTACTGAACACCTATTATTTCCCAGGCACTCTGCCAAGCACCTGCAAAAAGATAACGAAAAACTACAATTTCCCTTGAGAAACTCAAAGCACAGCAAGGAAGTGGATGAATACACTGAACTATAGTATGCTAACTGCTATAATCCAAGCAGGCATCACAAATGCACCATTCAGATTCTAGAAAGAGCTCACAGCTATTCTCTTAGCTTTAACCAAAGACCCATCCTCTCCTCTCTGGTAGAATACTTGGCTTCATAGAAAAGACACAAAACAACCTTGGGTTTATGAGGAAATTCTGTAGCTAGACGGATGCCCCATTCAGATGTATACACAAAAGAAGGCAGGTTTGGAATGAGGATAGAAAAATATTACAGGGAATAGATATGTGAGCTGGGTCTTAAAGAATAAGCAGAAATCACTAAGCAGGCACAATGATAAGACAATTCTTAAAAAAAATTAATCCTGATAGCCTAATCCTGGATAATAATAATAGTAAAAAAATTTTTAAAAAGGATAGTACAAAAGCTGAGTTAGAGGCACAGTTCTGTGGTATAGTGCTTGCCTAGTATTGCAAAGCCCTGGGTTTGATCCTCAGCACCACACAGGGCAAAAAAATTGAAGAAGCAAATAAGGAAAAATTCCATTATTTTCATAATATCTGTCTAATTTCTATATAGTCATTTCTATTTTACATAATTGATTTATCTTCAAAAGTGCAAGTCTCAGGGCTGCAGATGTAGCTCAGAGGTAGAACATCAGCCTGCCATTGTGAGGCCCTGGATTCATTTTGAAGCATCTCAAAAAAAAGTACAAGTTCATAGACAAAAACATTACTATTTCAATCATAAAACTTAGTTTCATTTTAATTACAATTAAATTCAATTCGTTCCAATTTTATTTTAAATTCAGTACAGTCCAAACAATATAAAATCTGAATCCTATTATTCAATTAATCTCAAATACCAAAAATTTATGTATAGTATATTTTACTTTTTGAAAGGACCTCAATGACAATTACCTTAAATTTAAAGCCATTCAAAAAAGAACTAACAATTTAGTCAAGGAATATATTTCATAAGACCTACATGGTTGCAAATGAGATCATAAGAATAGTAACTTTCCATAGCTGTACCTTTATCCTTGAAATAATGCTAAAACAATATGAACCTACAACTTACGAACAAAGTGGTCGGTATTTTTACAAACACAATCTTAAAAATTATTGGAAAACCAATATCAGTATCAAAAAAGGAAATCAAAATTAAAGGAACATTCAATGAAGAAGTTTACCTACAATGATCCAGGTACTTTACTAATTTTGGGTATACCAAAATGAATGAGAGCCTCTGCCCTGCAGAGTAGATAAGAATCTAGAAATTATACTACAACTTAGTGATTCTCTAGGAGTAATTACATATACATATACATATACATACATACATACATAGAATCAACATTAATGGTAACTGGAGTTAGAGGGTAATTCCAGAAGGTTTCTTTAGAAGTACCATCTGATAAATATGCTCCAATGATGATATAGCGTAGGATTGATTAGAATAAGCAGCAGGAAATGAGGCCAGAAAGGCAATTTAGGGATATATTATTATAGCTTTGAATATCATGCTCAGGAGTTCATCACTTATTCAGCAGCTACTGCAGACCACTCATTTTTTTTTTAATATGTAGGGACCAACATCACCAGAGTTTTCAAAAAAGAATGTTGTTAGCAGTATTCCAGATATTGATTTGTCCAATTAAAGAAATGATATGAGGCTTCTGAACCACAGCTACAAAAACTGGAAAAAGAATAGATCTGAGAAACAATGGAGAAATAAATTGTATATAAGGAATGACAAGAAGTTAGAATCAAAGTTGAGACAATGATAGTTTCAATTTAGGTTCCACAAAGGAGTTTATACCACATACAGGATAAGGAATATAGAGAAGTCAGACATGATTAAGCAGAAATTGATTTAAAAAACTTAAAAGGAAAACTCAGAAGTGTTTCAATTTAAAAACAAAGACACCAAAATCAAATACCGTGGAGTTAAATTTGAAAGAAGATTGAGATTGGGCCACTGAGTTAAACAATTAGGTAGACGATTAGTTATCAGAGAGACTTCATTTACTAAATAAAGGAAAGAAAAGGACTGCCTGGTGAAGTCAATTTTTCTGTGTAAAAAGCCAAGCTAATAAAATTCTAAACCAGCAGCTCTCACATATGTTGGTCTCAGATCTCTTCACAGTCTTACAAGTTAAAGAGTTTCAGTTTATGTGGATCTTATCTATCATTATTAAACTGGAAACAAAAACTGGGTTAAAGGCAGGTAAGTTCAGTGGTAGAGTACTTGTCTAGCATGTACCAAGCCCTACATTCCAATGCCAGCACCATAAATAAATAAAATATCACGTTACTTAAACGACAGTTTTTTAAAATATATTTTTAGTTGTATATAGGCACAATATCTTTATTTATTTAATTTTATGTGGTGCTGAAGATCGAACCCAGTGCCTCAAATGTGTGAGGCAAGTGCTCTACCAGTGAGCTACAGTCCCACCCAATTAAATGACACTTTTATGAAAAATCTATACTCTCCAAAACAAAGATAATTTTGTGTGAAACTGGCACTGTATATTTTTGCTAGCCTCTTACATCAGGATTAACAGAAGACATCTGGATTGTCAAATCTGTTCCTGCATTTACTCTTTTGCAATATGTCATTTTGGTTCAAGAACATGAAGAAAAACTGGACCTCTGCAGGTACATAGTTGAAAAAGGGAGAAACCATTTAAATAGCTTTTTCTCAAATAATTGAAGATATTCTTCTTTGATACTAAAGACAGTTTTTTTCCTCCCAAGAAAGTTTAGTTGCAATATGAAATCTAAAACCATTAACATTCCCTTAAAACCCTTTGGTATTTTGTACTTTGAATGAAATTACCCATGCATGGTTTTGAATTCTCATATATTGATTATTAGAAAATATGGGTTCACAGAGTAATGCAGCCCTTCCAAATGTTGACACATTTCATCATAAAATATCAGAAACTGCATTCACTGATATCACCAGCAATCAAAATCTTTACAACCCAAAAGAAAAAAAACAACCTAAAAAATAAGTAAACAAACAAGAACAGGGCTCAGTAGCACACACCTATAACCCTAACAACTTGGGAGGCTGAGGCAGGAGGATCCCAAGTTGAATGACAGCTTAGGCAACTAAAAAAAATTTTTTTAAAGGCTGAGGATGTGGCTCAGAGGCAGAGTACTTGCCAAGCACATGGGAGGCCCTGAGTTTAATCCCCAAAACCACAAAAAAAGTAAATACACACACAAAAAAATAACACACAGAGAGGACTTGGAGGCTCTAAAGCTCACTGTTAAAGTTACAAGTTTTCAAAAATTCTTTATATTTGAATTTTTATTAATGACAATAAATATTATCAATTGTTTCCCTTGAAGTGACAGACTCACTGTACCTATTTTCAAGAAACTGGAGCTGGGGATATAGCTTAGTTGGTAGAGTGCCTGCCTTGCAAGCACAAGGCCCTGAGTTCAATCCCCAGTACGGCAAAATAAATAAATAAATAATATTTTCAAGAAACTATCTGCTAAATATCCAATTTTGCATAACCAGTTTGTCAGATGGCCTTTCAAGAAAAAATGATGAAAAAAGCAGCTTCTCAAGTGCTTTCCCTTTGCAGTTTACCACTGCACTTTGGGATGCCACAGAAGTGTTGCACATGCATTTTCCACTTCATTGGAATATTTAAAAGGCAGAGACTTAATAAAACTAGTAACTTACTGTTTCATAAAGGATATTCCGAAGAGAAACTGGCATTATTTGTACTGCACAGGCATGGCAGTGAAGATTAGAATGAATATGGCAGTTTGGTGCCACTGCTCTAATTCACACAACAGTGCTATTTTAATCTATTACTACCCTCTGCACCATCCCCGCAATGTGTGGACACAGTGAAAACGGCAAATGATGGCTCAATGTTTTTATGAAAATAGTTTGAAATGCATAAGCTAACTAAAAGGGTTTAAGGAACCCCTACGGTTCCTCATTCCACACTTTGAAAATCCCTACCACAGACTATTCAAACACTAATCACTTTCACGATTTCGCTGTAAACAATGAACCTGTGAGTACTCTAACCCAAGACAAAGGGAGGAGAAAAACAAACAAGAAACCTCCTGATGTAAGGAATCTCTGAATAACAAATAAAGTGGTTGCTGGGAAGGTTCCTCAGATGGATAGGGAAGGATCAGGAATCAGGTATTTCTTTAAAAAAAAAAAAAAAAAAAAAAAAAAAAAAAACAGGCTTATTTAGTTAGCCCTCATTTTTTTTAACCCATTTCCACACCAAGAATTTAGGAGAATTAGTACTAAACCTCAAATTAAAAGACAGAAAACAAGTATGACAACAGAGATACTGAAAAGATTTTCATAAGACAATAGTTTCTTAAGGGTTTCTTTGAAATGCGAACTTTACAGTTTATTCCCATTTTACAGAGGTGAAATAATTTCATTAAGTCAAATCCTTACCATAACACTGTATTCAGTTGTAGACAACACTCTTTAATGAAATTTCACCTCTTCAGCTCAAATATAAAGGAAAAATGTACTAACACTACTTCATACAGAACTTCATATAGTTCAAAGTGCTTCTCTCCCCGCCAACCTCCTTGGTACCAGGGACTGAACTCAAGGGTGCTTAACCACTGAGTCAGCCCTTTTTTATATCTTATTTATAGACAGAGTCTTGCTGAGTTGCTTAGAGCCTTGCTAAATTGTGGAGGCTGGCTTTGAACTCACAATCCTCCTGCCTCAGCCTCCCAAGCCGCTGGGAGCCACCATCCAGCTCAAGGTGCTTCTCATTTGACAACAAAACCATTAAATTTTACAAAAGCAAAAACCCATGTTTTGCTCACCGTTGTATTTCCGGTACCTAGCTCAACCCTTGCATAAAATCTCAATAAACATTTGCTGTTGAAGTTCTGAGATATGAAGTTACCAGCTTCCTAGTACAAGACCTAGTGCTTTCTAAGTCATCTTTTCCACAGTTCTCTAAAATAACACTTATGAGAAACCTAACGGAACTATCACAATGTACCCTGAGAAAATATAACACTACCTGTTCTATTTGAAAATCTGCTACAAACTAGGTTTTATTTTATAGGTTTGCATTTAGACCATAGTTCAAAACCAAAACTCCATCATTTTAACTTCTTATATGTTCTGTTAAGTAAGCAATAATTTTCCATTCCTATATGCAGACACAATAAGATACTAGTCTTAATTGTCATATATCAATTACTACCTTTACAGACTTTACAAAATATTTCATCTTCTCTGATGATTCATAATGGTTCTTCATTTTCTACCTTCTTATTTTATATTTGGAACACTTATTGCCTTAAAAAGAACTTCTGAAGACTGAGCAGTGCCTTTGACAATAATCTGTTGCTGCAGCATTTTTTTTTAAATATTCACTGTCAGTTTGACATATATCGCTGTTTCTCACAAAAGGACAATGCAGAAAATTTTAGATCATTTAGATTCTAGATTTAAAAGAGATTAATCAAATTTACACAAAGGCCAACAAATATAAAACCGAAATTCAAATATAGAAATGGCATAAATTTAAAAGAATATAATTGAGAGTACAATTGAGGAATTGAAGATATGTCAAATCACATTTTATTCTGACACACATGCTATGAATGTAACCTCATTCTACAGATCACAACATGACCTCCCAAGGATATAGGCAAAAGAAATGGTCTTCTGTTGGAATGTGAAGCATTTGAACTAGGTATTCTTTAAAGAAAGAAATATATATTGTCAGTAAAGACTTCAAAGAGAGACCATGGACTGGATCTGCTCTGAAGGTTTAAAAAGAAAAAGAATGTTTCAAATGTCTAGGATGACTTAGACTTGACCTCACATTTGGCAACTGAGAATCAGTTCAGAGGTCAGTCTGCCCAAGGGATTCAAACCCTGGCTGTTGGTCACATAAACAAGTCTTTAGAAAACTGCATCCTTCTGCTCTATAGCTATCCAGGCCCAGCTCTGGTTCTCCACTACCTTATCCTTGAAATCACCTAATGGCTAATGACCATGTCAGCGATGGAGAATTATTTTTTCTAACTACTGAAACTTTTGCTTCTCAATTGTGTTCTGCAGTCCTTTAATCCTGTCTTCCTCACATTACTAGGGAAGGAAGTATTTTGTAGTGCAATCAGTATCTGCCTTATTAACAATGCCCTGTTCCATTGCTCTACCCAAACATGGATTCCACTCTCAATTTCAGAAACAGCAGAAGGAAAGTAACAGATAACAGAGAAATTAGAGCTCTGAGGTTTAACTCAGGGCCAAAGTCAAAAGAAAAGAGACAATTCATAGAGGAAGGAAGAAGCTTAGAGGGTCACAGTGCAGAACACTTACTTTTAGGAACAGAGTGTCCCTTAGACTTCTGGTGGGTTGCCCAGAGCCTCTTCAGTTTCAATCCAAATGACAATGCTTCTCTGAGTCCTCCTCAAGTAATGTTTCCACCACTAAAAATGGGATCTACAAGAGCTCAGATGTACTGGTAAAAAAATGTCAGGGGCTCCCATATGGGCCTCAAGCCTCTTTTAAAGTAGGCCCACTTCTCTGTCCTGGGCCAACTCCCCTGTGCACTATAATCCTTCTTCTTCCAGGTGCCAGGTATTCGGCCTGTTTCTTCTCTTCTGAGCTGCCACCACCTACTCTATTTCTCAGGGTTCCTCTAACCCCAAGACTGGCTGTGGAGTAGGACAACAGCTTCCCCCCTTCCTTGCTGTCCCTGCAAATAAACATATAGGCTCTTCTAGTTTCAGTATTTTTCTAATGGCTACAAGAAAATAGGGAACAACAAAAAGCAACAATATAGTACCAGAGATTAAGATTTAAAGTTCCTGCCTCCAAAAAAAAGAAATGTCCTAAACAGCGCTTGAGAACTTTTTAAAATACAAAGTACTAACAAAGATATATAAATAGATTATTAACCAAATCCAATCTCATATGACATAGGGATACTCTCCTTTTCAAAATACTTAAAACACGGGTCCAAAAATAGCAAGTAGGTAATTTTTTTCTTTTTAGAATATTCTCTCATGTTCCCTTGAATTCAGAAAATGTTTAAAAGTTTGCTTTTTAATGGGTATTATGAAAAATGCTCAAAATTTTTATCCAATATAAATGAGAATTCATATACAAAAAGTGTAAGATTTACAAAAAGACAACCATGTCAAAAGCAGCTAGTTTCACTGAGAAAATCTTTAAAATTTGAGATTTCTGGTCCTACATTTTAAAAATTTAATAAAATTCTTTAAATGGTGTTTAAACCATCAGGGTACCTTATTTTTAGAAATCTAACTTTTACTTTTTGTAATGTAATGTCAAAATTATATAGACCTGTTTTAGCAACAGTAAACTTAAGGTGTGCTTACTGGGATAATTTAAGATTCTAATAGACTTTGTAATATCAAATTAAGTACCTTATCTAAATGTTGAGCTATAAATCACAGGATTATAATGAATTAATTCAAAGGCCACCTTCCTCTAAAGGCCAAGGAACTTTTAACTAAGTGCTGGCATGTAAAGAACGCCTGAGTTTGAATTTGCTGGATGACTTTCTTTATCCACTTAATTTATTTAAGTGGCTTTTTAAAAGACAGAGTTATAATACTATAAGCTTACAAACCATAAGCTTAAGACTGAAAACAGGCAGAGATCATTTTATCTCGTTTTTCTAACAGGCTGCCATTTAATCAAACTGAAGACATTCAGATACTTTTCGTAAAAAATATGTTCCTGTGACTGGGCTTACCTCCAAATACTTATTTAGAAAATATTAGAGAACTGGGAAAACACCATAAACAAAACCTTGGGCTAACTCTTCCACACGTCTATATTTTTAAAAAGTAGTTTAATCTATTGTGTATTCTACAATCAGCTACTTTTTTGAGGATCAAAATTAAATTACGTCTTTTGCTCCTAAAGAGGATTTCGGTCTCCTTGATCCCCGCACACTAACACAACAATGCAGCCAACATTTTTATGCCCAGGAGTGGGGAGGAGACATTACACCCAGCGATACGAATTAAATCGCAGGAACTAATGCCTCCCTTAAATAATTTATTCTCTCTTGGCAGTAAAAAAACGTTACAGCCTCTTCAATTACCCCTCGCCGCAAACCATCGCGTGGGTCGAGATCGATGTGACCCGACTCCTATCGCGGCCACCACCTCTGTCTCGCCCGCTCCCGCCGGGTCTGCGCGTCACGGAGGGGCCCGCAGCCGCAGGGGCGTCCTGTGCACCACGACCCCGGCGGCCCGCGACGCGCGGGGCCGGCCCGGGACTCACCGGGTGGAGGTGCCCTTCCGCACATCGCACATCATGCACTTGAAGGCCTCCGCGCTGTTCCGGAAGGTGCAGACGCTACAGTCCCAGTAACCCTCATCCGAGGACGGCTTCGGCTGCCGCTTCGGCCTGCAGGACACAACCGGGACACGACGCAGCGCGGGGTCATCAGCAGGCCGCGCCCGGCGCCCGAGCCTCGGCCGCCCCCGCCCCGCCCCCCGCCCCAATTCCACGACCCCAGTCCCGCGGGCCCTCGGCGCGCCGCGCTCCGGCTCGGAGGGGGAGGGGACCAGGAAGGGGGAGGGCGCGATCCCGGTCGCACTCGCCGCGGCCGCTACGATTCTGATACCGGGGGCTGCCGCTTGGGCCGCCGCTGCCGCCATCGTGACTCCATTGTGGGGCGGCCGACGCCGGCCCCTCACGCGGCAGCGCTCGCGCAGCAGCGGCGCCACCCCCGTTCTCGCCCCGGTGCCCGGGCGGCAAGCGAGGTGGCCGCCTGGAGCCCCGCGCGAAGGCCCTGCCGCCTGCAAGTCCGGGCCCCGGGGCCCAGGCGCTATTACCTGGTGGGGCTCTTCTTGTCTCCCATCGCTTGGCTAGTAACGCACGCCCAGAGTCGCCGCTGCGGCCGCTCTGTTTGTCAATACGGAGGATAATAAGCCGGGCGGAAGCGGGCGGGGGAGGAGAAGGGGGGCGGGGAAGGCCGCACCGCCGAGCTCCGGAGCCGCCGCCGGATCCCACGCAGCCTCCAGCTGTCGGGGAAACTCCTGCCCGGCGCACGTGATCCGCGCCCGCCAACCAGCGGCCGCGCCGGAGACTTCAAACGCGGCCAGCGCGGCCCAGCACCCGCGGCGAGTTAGCGGGCGGGTGGGCGGACCGTGCGGGGGTGGCCGCTGCGGCCTCGGGCGCCGCAGCCCTCGGCGCCCAGTTTCCCGCTTCCCCTCGCACCCCCGCCGGCGGGGCTGCGGCGCGCTCATGGGACCCTGTGCTGGCGGAGCGTTTGTGCCGCGAGTGGCCCGTGATGCTCCGTCATCCCGCACGAAGCTTGGTCCGAGCGGGGCTGGCGTTCGGAGGCCATCCCAGCTCGGGACAGGAGTGCCCGCGCGGGGTCTCCAGGTAGATCCGCTTTCCTGTTCCCATCCGACCTTGGCTACTCAGGCCCTGGCCCAAGGATACGCGGAGGAAGGCGAAACCCACATTGAGCGCCATTGCTCCATGCTTTCAAACGCTGTCTGGTTTTGTGCCCACGAGTGCAGCATCAAGTAGGGATTGTCATTCTTAATTTAAAAGAATCGAAACCGAAGCTCAAGAGAGATTAGGTGACTTTCCCTAGGTTACGTAATTAGAAAATGACAAAGCCAAGAGCTTAACCCTGTTTTAATTCCAAAAGCGTTTTTTTGGCCTCACGGGTCTCTGCAATAGCTTCTTGTAAAAGAAAATGAATGTTCATAAAGCTTTTTATTAAAAATGAGTTTACATATGCCCCGAACGCTGTCTGTTGACTACGGAAAGAATACCTTCCTCCTGGCTCCCATTACCTCAACATGCTAGAGGCCTTCATTTTGTACTAGACGCCTAACAACCATCTAACTGGTCTCTGAAGCTCCAGTACAAATTCCCCAATGCATTCACTAATCCACAACCAGATTAAACATAAAATGCTGTTAACATTATGCTACCACTTTAATCAACAACCGAGGGCTCCAGACTCCTCAGCCCTGTTACTCAAAAGCCTTTACATGCATTTTCCCTACCTCACCGTTAGACAAGCAGCCTCCTGACAAAAGACTAGAAGAATTTCATCTACAGAACTCTTCCTTCGTGCACGTGGTTTGCTTCATAAAATATATTCCTCTTCTGTCTTCGTTTTGTGTTTATATCAAGTTCACATTCCTGTAAAATAAGAATTTGGTAGCCAAACTGCCAAGAAAATAGGACAATCAGAAGTCCCCGTGTTCTTAGCCTGCCTCCCCTGTTCCTTATAGACTTTGGAAATTTTGCTTAATTTCTATGATTTTCAACTATTCGAGGTAGTTGTGTGCATAATGATAAAATAACATTTTTTTTGAGTACTATGTATCAGGCACTTTGTCTTACATAAATGCACATTTTAAAGATCTTAGAGCCCTAAGGGAATATTAACGAGTAGTCTAACCCTTCATTTTAAAGACAAAGAATTTAGGGCCAAAGTTAAGTGACTTCTTGCACAGGCCAGGATTAGAGCTCAATATTTTACTAGTCTTGTACCAAACGGTGCTTTCTGATTAACAGAGTCATCTCAATTTACAGCATGTCCTTACTCATCATACAGTCTGTACCATTTGTAAATGTGACTTTTCATGTCTCAGACCCTGATTCAGAAATCCAGAAAATAAGAGGAATATGATTGAGGCAAAGTATAGAAGAGAAAGAGATATACAGCCTAGTTTTAATCTCTCAGTAATGTAATAAGAAAACTTAGTTGTAGGGTTGGGGTTGTAGCTCAGTGGTGGAGCACTTGCCTAGCATGTGTGAAGCCCAGGGTTGGAGTCTCAGCACCACATAAAAATAAATAAATAAAATTAAGGTCCACCAACAATTAAAAAAAAATTATTAAAAAAAAAAGAAAGCTTAGGGCTGGAGTTGTGGCTCAGTGGTAGTCTTGCATGTGTGAAGTACTGGGTTCAATTCTCAGCACCACATAAAAATAAAAGGTATTGTGTCCTTCTAAAACTAAAGAAGGCATTTTGATGTTTTAAAACTCCTCAAATAGATGGATTAAGGAAACTAACAAGAAATGCTCTACTTAAAAAGTAATTCCAACAATGTTCTTTGGTCTTGTTCAGTTGCTGGTGCTAGGAATGGAACTCAGGGCCTCAATACTCCCCAAGCCCAACTTTTTGTTTTATTGCTGTTGCTTTTATGTGGAGTTTCTGTTTTGTTTTGTTGCTTTGTTTTTGCAGTACTAGGTATTAAACCCAAAGTTGCTCCACCACTAAGCTATCTTCTGGGTCCTTTTTATTTTTTATTTTGAGACAGAATCTGTATAGATTGCCCAGACTGCTCTTGAACTTGCAATCCTCCTGCCTCAGCCTCCCAAGCAGCTGGAATTACATGGATATGTCACCATGTCCAGCCTGAAGGATGTATTTTAAATCAAAACCAAATCAAGCACTCTAAAAATCCCGGAAGCCACAAGTCACCATTTCACTAAACTATAACATCCACTACTGGAAAGTAAATTTTACCTTTTAATCATAAATTCAAGGAGGACAAGAACTTTTATTTGTTGTCATTAGTGCATTACCAGCCCCTAGAACATCATGACATATAGTGGGCACTCAATAAATATTCTGAGAATAAATACATAAACTTGTGTCACAATTCTTGAGTGAGATATTTTTCTATAGGGATTTACAACCTGTTAAGTGTCTTACATGCAGTGGATGGTCAATAAATGCTGAAATTTTAACAATCCTTCAAACTATATAAGTCCCCAAGTCCTTATGCAAGAACTAGGAACCTAGTTTTTCTAGAGCATAAAAGCACGTGCCCTTGCACTATACCAACTACTTCCTACTTATTGACATTTCTCTTAGAAAAATCTCTGCCTATACTAGTCTTACATGGAGAGAGTAACACAGGAGCTATTTCTATTTCACCATAAAAAGTCACACCCTTTCCTTTAAGTGTTTCTCTGTTATCTGGAAGAGTGAACAGCATAGAATAGGAAAGAGTGGCCCAGGTCCTTGACAACTTATATGTCTTTTAAATACATTAACAGATTTCGGTACTTTAGACATGCAATTCACTAGGGTCATTTGTAAAATGACATAAGCACTTTAACAATAGTTTTACCAATTCAATAATAATGTCAAAGTTTTCAAATGATTCACCTTTAAAAATTTAAGTAATCCATAGGTCATTGATATAATAACATATATTTCTATTCCAATATGCTTCCTAGAAGACACAAATTACTGAAGCTATGTATGGAATCCTGTGCACAGATGAACAGTAATTTGTTCTCTGTGGAGGTCAATAAAAACATTGAGCACCTTGTCTTAGTTGAAGAAACAGATTTTTTGCTTATTATTATTATTTTTGTTTCTGCAATGCTGAGGATAGAAACCAGAGCTTCATACACTCTAGGTGTGTTAGTCAACATTTCGTCACTGTGAGGACAATGTAAAGGAGGAAAAGTTTGTTTTGGCTCACAGTTTCAGAGTCCAGTCCATGGCTGGACACTTCCATTGGTCTGGGCCGAAGGTGAGACAGAACATCATGGCAGAAGGCATGGGGGAGGAAAGGTACTCAGCTCAAGTTGGCCAAGGAAACACAAAGTGGGAGCAGGGAGGAAGGGGCTGCAGGGAAGATGAACCCTTCGAGAGCATCCACCTCTCCCCAACCCTGTGACTTACCTTTTCCAGGCACACCCTACCTGCTTCCAGTTACTACCCAGTTAGTCCTTTCCAACTAGGATGTACTGATTAGGTTACAGTTCTAATAATGTAATTATTTCATCTCTTGAATTAACACAGGAACTCATGGAGGATTCCCATATCCAAATCATAACACAAGTGTTCTGCTGCTGAGCTATAACCCCTGCCTCCTCAAGAGATAGATTTGTGATCCCAGAGACCCCAAACTATTCTGATTAGTCTTGGGTTCATTAGGCAAACACAACAACTCTGATAAAATTTATGTATAGTAGTCCCCCTTATCCTTGAGGAATATATTCTAAGAATTCCAGTGGATACATGAAACCACAGATAGTACTAAATCCTATATATTCTGGATTTTTTTCCATATATACCTATGGTTAAGTTTAATTTGTAAACTAGACACAATAGGAGATTAACAATAAAAATAATAATCAATTGGGTGACTACAGGTTTACAAGTAGCTGGCATTATAGGTCGCACATGCCTTTAATCCCAGCTACTTGAAAGTCAGAGGCAGGAGTATCTCAGGAGTATCTCAAGTTCAGTTTGGGCACTTGGGCAAGATCCTGTCTCAAAATAAAATTTTAAAAGGTCTGGGGATGTAGCTCAGTGTAGAGTGCTTGTCTAGCATGCAAGAGGCCCTGGGTTTACTCCTCAGTACCTCAATAACAACAACAATAATAAAACAATTATAATTACATAGTATACTAAAAGTTATGTGAATATGCATTCCCTCCCTCTATCTCTCAAAATTTTTTATTGTACTGTACTCACTCTTTTTGTGATGATGCAGTGTCTACGTTGTGAAATGAAGTAATGGAATGACAGAGGCAACATGATGTAGGGTTAAGCTCATCTAGGTAAGAATTGCTTCAGTTCAGACACTGTGATACTTCAACAGTTGATCCGATAACCAAGACAGCTATCATGTGACTTACATACAGTTTAGCATATGTGGTATGGATATATTGGACAAAGGGATAATTCATGCCTCACATGAAACAGAGCAGGGTGGTGTAAGATGTCATCTGATTTCTCAGAACTGTGTGTATTTAAAAATTTATGAATTGTTTAGTTCTGGAATTTTCCATTTAATATTTTTAGCCTATGATTGACTTTGGGTAACTGAAACAGAAAAGCAAAATCACAGATAGAGGACTACTATAGTAATGCTATATGTATCTCTTTGGCAACAGGATCTAATAACTAAAATAAGTGCCATCTTATTTATCAATTGGAATTTGTGAGAAAACGTGGTAACTAAGGGAGACCTGAACTACGAAGCATCCCTGAGGAAAAAAACTCAAAATGAAGCATTACAGTAGTAGGGTGAAGACTTAGTTCAGCCACAGAACACTTGCCTACCATACACAAGGCCCTGGGTTTGATCCCCAGCACCAGAAGAGGAATAAAAAGTTATTATAGCACTTCTTAAAATGTGATAGCAAAACAATCACATTTTAAAAGTTTGTTCCTTATTGTGTTTGGTTAATTCATATCTCACTTTGCTTTGGCAAAATGAAAATACCTTTACTGATTTTGTTGGATTTAAAAGTTATGTGTTATCATTTGTATTAATTTTCTAGAGTTCCATAACAAAGCACTGTAGACTGGGTGGTTTAAATAACAGAAATTTATTTTCTCACAGTACTAGAGGCTACAATCAAGGTATCAATAGGGTTGTTTTCTTCTGAGGCCTCTCTTCATGGCTGGGAGAGGCCCACTGTCTTCATATGCTCTTCCCTCTACGTGTGTCTGTGTCCTGATCTCTTCTTATTAGGACACCAGTCATTGGATTAGGATCACTTTAATGACCTCATTTTAATTGAATTACTTCTTTAAAGACCCTGTCTCCAAATGTAGTTATATGCTGAGGCACTGAGAACTAGGACTTCAATATATGAATTTGAGGAAAGACACAGTCCAACCCATAATATCAATATAAAAAGTTCAAATATCAACAAATGTTTTTTTTAATTTAACATATCTCTTGGGCTGGGGCTGGGGCTCAGCGGTGGAGCACTTGCCTCACACATGCAAGGCACTAGGTTCAATCCTCAGCACCCCATAAAAATAAGTAAAATAAAGGTATTGTGTCCATCTGCAACTAAAAAAATATTTTTAAAAACATATCTAGCACATTCCTGTGACATTCATAATTCTCATCTAAAACCCTTAAAGCTAGATGTTTGGTAAGTAAGACTTTTTGGGATTTTCAAAAGGAACTGCAAATGGTACATCATTACCTAACACTTTGAGTGGGTTCTGAGATAGTGCCCAATTATTGACACATTAAATATTTCAGAGAAAGCACAATTATTCACACTAAGTGGGAAAATTAAAGCCTATAAATTACTTCACATTAGTTCTACTCAGGATTTACTGCTAAATGATTATAGGTCAGGTAAAATATGAAAATGATTTCAATTTTCAGTGCTTTTTGAATTACAGGATTGTGGACAAAGACTTGTAAGAATTAAGATTTAAAAGAGTAAGTTTTAAAATGTTCACATTCATTGACATGACAATTCCACTTTGCTAAATAAATTCTAAGGATACAACCAGAAGTCATAAAAACTTTCTTCATGGAGACAGTCATTACGATTATTTTAAGAAACATTGAAAATAACCTACATACCTATCAGAAGGGGAAAAGTTGCACAAATTATGATCTAACCAAAAATTTGGATTTTAGGCAGTCATTAAAAACAATGTCGGTGGTCCCCAGCAACACACACACACACACACACACACACACACACATTAATGAAGAATTTTTAATAAAAGACAATATTCATGTTGCAAAGTTGAAATGCAGAATATGCAATTGAATATACAAGATAGACTAAAGCATATAAAAAGCATAGAAAAAAACTCAGAAGAAAAGACACCAAGATATAAATGGTGGTTTGTCAGTGCCTTGATTTCTTTTCACCACACTAAGACCCTTTAGTGTGGTGAGACCCTTCTAGTCTCACCACTAGACCCTTTTTCTAAAGTTTTCTCCCAGCCTATGTGCCCTCTTTACACTTAACTCTTTCTCCCTATAGTCTACTCCTTTCTAATAGGTCTCTATTTCACCCCTTGGTCTGGTCTTAAGAGCTTCACTGACCAGGTTTCCATTCCTCCTTTTTTTCCTCTTTGCTATAAACCAACCCAGCACTAGCTTCAAGGTAGCTTCTTATTTACATACATTGGCTCTTCTCTGCCCTGCTTAAATCCTGAAAGTAGTGTGAAGGGGCATAATATTCATCACTGAAAGTTGACCTTGAGCAGGGAACTGGGAGACATTGTTTCAAGACTTTACCCCAACCTATAAAGAGAGAGCACTGGCCCACTAGTGTCTCAGAGTCATGTAAAGCTTGCGTTGCAAGTATGGGGAAAACTGTAAACTGGATTCAGCTTCTGCCAAAGAAAGGAATTGCTGTGCTGAGGTGATAATCCAAGGAAGAGAGAGAGGACTGAAAACCAACAAGAAACAAGAAGCAGATAACAAAGCATCATAGACCCTATTGTCTCCAGCTTTACACAGTCTACTTCTAACACCTGGTACTGGCAGAGTCTCTGGAGCAAATTCATAAAGCAGAGCACCAGCCCTGACCTCACCAAATGGACCTAGGGTAGAGACTGGGTTTGGGGCAGAGTTGACCTCTTTTGACTGCTCAGCATCCACACAAACTTTTCTACATATATTTGAACTTCTATAGAACATGAACTGTCTACCTTCCCCCTGTATGCAACCATCCGATGGATAAACACATTCTCACCCTCCTCACCAAAGTGAGGAGACACTATATCCCAACAGTAATTCTATCCATCTCTGGAATCAACCACACCACCCATCTCTACACTATTTTAATTACTTTTTTAATTCAGCTAGTCTTATCTTGTTTCCTCTTACCTAAGGACTAAATTTTCAAGTTTAACCTCTAACAGAATTTGCATTAAAAGGAAAAAGGAAGAAGAAAATAGTTCATATTTACAAACACACTTGTGTTTCATATTTATGCACACACATAAAAAGTGATGAAGAAAATGTGTATAGCTGCTACAATCCTTTCTGTAACTTACCATGGGATCATAGTTGATATGTGAAATTTCCCACTAACTATTCCATGTTTTCATTTAGTCAAGCCTTAACTAGACAGAGTTCTTTACCTAGTGAGATGACCCAAACCTTCAGTCCTGAAGAGTCTGAATGCTCAGTGATCCTGACTTGGTTTGGTTGCTAAAGTTCCCATTAACTTTTACTACTGGGTATTGAAGTACTAGGAAGTGCTTTCAGGAACACTTTGGGCAGAAGACATGGTCATTTTTACCCTCATTGTATATCAGCAAACCAAGTTTACCTATTTTTTTTTTGTACCAGAGATTGAACACAGGGGCACTTAACCAATGAGCTAGATCCCCAGCCTTCTTTATCTTTTGTTTTGAGACAGGGTCTCTTTAAGTTGCTTAGGGTCCAAGTTGCTGAGGCTAGCTTTGAACCTGCAATCCTTCTGCATCAGCCTCCTGAGTACCTGGGATTACAGGCATGTGCCACCTCCAATTTTATTTTTGTTGTCATGTTCAACCACCCCATTGAATAAAGCAACTCCCTTATTTACCTGTTTGTTCAGAAGTATGAGAAGGACTAAATATCCAAGTGGCAGTTTTATTTTCCAATTTTGTTGGTGGTGTGTGGCTATAATCCAAGCAACTCAGGATGCTGAGGCAGGAGGCTGGTAAATTCAATGGTTGCCTCAGCATTTGGCAAGACCCTCAGCAACTTAGCAAGACCCTGTCTCCAATTTTAAAAAAGTAAAAAGGACTGGGGATGTAACTCAGTAGTAGAGTGCTCCTGGGTTCAATCCGCAGTACAGGATTAGGGGGGTTATCTTCCAATTCAATAAACCCTTGTTGTTGTAGACTCATGGAAATATCCCATCCCTGAGAATCAAAATCTCCAGTCAAGTAGAGTTCAATCTTGTGGGTATGGAAAGCAAAAATTTTGCAAGGAGATATAATAGTAAGAAGAGTGACACCCTTTTCCATCCCTTGATTCCTGTATTTATTCTGCCTATGGGAAAGACAGCACCACATATTGGCCTCTGATTCAAAACGTACACTGCATGTTGTAAAATAGTATCATAAATTCTTTCAGGATGTTTTCTCCAAATCAACTGAATCCTCAGTAAACCATTCCACTGTTCTATTAGGCCAGGTGATCCTGGCAGAAGGGGTATCTGGTATGACTTGTGAGATTCATGGGCATGAGACCTTTGCTACATTTCTTTTGATGTGAAGTGAGTTCATTAATTAGAAGCAAAGTTAGGTAGAATATGATGAAAATGAATAAAGACATTTTATGAGTCCATGAGTAGTGGTGCCAACAGAAGCATTAGAGGCAGGGAAGGCAAATCCATATCCAGAATCTGTGTTCATTCTAATGAAATTCCTTCCATAATGGAAATGCTCCAATGTAATTGGCTTGTACCCTCCAAGAAAAGTGTGCCAAAGAGGAGCCCCAGTGTTGGTTTGTGCCGTTGGATGCTTAGGCACTCTGAAGTAGCAATGTAGCAAGGCTAAAAGGTCAGCCTTAGTAAGAATATTAGATTAGGCTTAGCCCATGCAAAGCCTCTATTCTGAACAACAAGACCACTTAATACCTGAATCCATTGAGAAATCACTAGGAAGACTGGGGAAAGTGATTGACTGATATTAAGAAAGTGAATCATGCCAGGTGCTGTCATGCCTTTAATCCCAGCAACCGGGGAGACTGAGACAGAAGAATCACAAGTTCTAGACCAGGTTCAGCAACTGAGTAAGACCCTGTCTCAAAATAAAAATAAATATATAAAAAGGGCAGGGGATATAGTTCAGTTGTAAAGTGCCCCTGGGTTCAAACCGTATGCAGGGGAGACACACACACACACACACACACACACACACACACACACACAGACCATTTCTTAATCACTGAAAGCTTTCTCTTCAGATGATGTCCTTTGGTAAGTAGTTTCATAGGACACAAACATATTCACACTCTGTTGCCCATTCTGAAAGATTCATCCCCATCCCTCTTTTGTATTCCTGGTATAAATTTTTTAATCTTGTCCTATCTGGTTTGATGGCTATCTAGCTCAAATATTAGCAATACCCATGAATCAATGCAGATGCATACTTCTGAGCAAGTTTCAGTCCACCCAAAGTGGACAGATTGCTCTGAATTATGCTCCTTGGGAGAATTTTCCTCTACTATTGTCTTCAAGGCCACCTCTCATTGGAGCCACGTCTGGCTGGTAGCAGCATATCATGCAGAACCATTTGTAAACCTGGTCTGGTATTTCCCCCTCTTCAATCAATTAGTTGTAGAACTCCTTATAAGGCAATAGATGTGGACTGAGGAAAAGGAAGGGTCACTCTTAATGGATCCTTCATGCAATTATTTCCCTTCCATTTTTGCTTATGTCCTAGGTTTTATTTGCCTTTTCCATGGGAATGACAGATTGCTTTCATGACATGCAACCTTATGGATTGGTTCAGATAATTCCCATTTCAGAAAGTGTAGCTCAATTAGTATGGTCACTTGAATTGATATCCTGTGGTCAGGCATTCAGTCTCTGCACCAGGCAAACAGAAGACATGGGTTTGTCTCAAAAGAATAGTCATTTGGGGCTGGGGTGTGGCTCAGGGGTAGAGCACTCACATGTCTATGCCTGAGGCTTCATTCAATCTTCAGCAACACAACAACTAAAGAGCAGTCCTCAGCCACTCTGGAAAGCAGTGTGGAGATTCCTTAGAAAACTTGGAATGAATCCACCATTTGACCCAGCTATCCCACTCCTTGGCCTATACCCAAAGGACTTAAAATCAGATTACTGCAGTGATGCAGCCATATCAATGTTCGTAACTGCTCAATTCACAATAACTAGATTGTGGAACCAACCTAGATGCCCTGCAATAGATGAATGGATAAAGAAATTGTGGTATATATACACAATGGAATATTACTCATCCATAAAGAAGAATAAAATTATGGCATTTGTAGGAAAGTGATGATGATGGAGACTGTCATGCTAAGTGAGATTAGCCAGTCTCAAAAATCCAAAGGCCAAATGATCTCTCTGATAAGTGAATGATGATGCATAATGTGGGGTAGAAGGGAGGCAAGAATGGAGGAAGGATAGATAGCACAGAGGGAAGGGAGGGGTGGGGTTGGGGTTGGGGGGGGCAAGAATTATAACAGAATGAGACAGACATCATTGCCCTGTGTTCATGTATGAATGCACAGATGGTGTGACTCTACTTTGTGTATAACCAGAGAAACAATAGCTGTACTCCATTTGTGTTCAATGGATCAAAATTAAATGAATGAATAAATAAATAAATAAATTAATTAATTAAATTAAATAAATAAATAAAGAGTAGCCCTCTTAGAAGAGGGCATAGATTTGCTCCAAAGCCCTAGAAGTCTACACTATGATTTTCTTTGGTGCAAAGATATCTGCTTGTTATGTAATAAAGTGAATGTTTTATGTGTATGGTTAAGTATTAAATATCACCATTCTCACTAGGAATTTTTAAGTTCATGTTGGAAATCTTTTGTTAAAACTATGTTCTTTTGCAGCCACTCTGGAAAGTAGTGTGGAGATTCCTTAGAAAACTTGGAATGGATCCACCATTTGACCCTGCTATCCCACTCCTTGGCTTATACCCAAAGGACTTAAAATCAGATTACTACAGTGATGCAGCCACATCAATATTCATAGCTGCTCAATTCGCAATAGCTAGATTGTGGAATCAACCTAGATGCCCTTCAGTAGATGAATGGATAAAGAAACTGTGGTATATATACACAATGGAATATTACTCAGCCATAAAGAAGAATAAAATTATGGCATTTGTAGGTAAATGGATGATGTTGGAGACTGTTATGCTAAGTGAGATCAGCCAATCCCAAAAATCCAAAGGCTGAATGGTCTCTCTGATAAATGAATGATGATGCATAATGCGGGGGCGGGGGGAAGGGTGGCAAGAATGGAGGAAGGATAGATAGCATGGAGGGAAGGGAGGGGTGGGGTCGGGGTGGGGGGGTTAAAATAATAACAGAATGTGTGACAGATACCATTGCCCTGTGTACATGCATGAACACACAGATGGTGTGACTCTACTTTGTGACAACCAGTGAAACAATAGCTGTACTCCATTTGTGTTCAATGACCAATAAGTAAATAAAAAAACAAAAAACAAAAAACAAAAACAAAATATAAAACATTTTCATCATACTCCTCCAAAATTCACTTGTACCCATTCTAGTCAACCAGCTACCCCCGCAATCCTTAGGCAACCACTAATTGGTTTTTGTTACCCCAAATACATTTGGTATTTACAGAGTGTTATGTAAATGGAAGCATTCACTATGTACACTTCTGTGTCTATATTCTTTAATTTAATGTAATATTCTTATAATTCTTTCATATTATTGCATATAACAATAACTTACTACTTTGCATTTCTAACTAGTATTCTATTTGATGGACATACCCATGATTTTTTGTCAATTCACCCATCAATGAAAATTTGGGTTGTTTCCAGGTTTTGGCCATTTTCAATAAAACTGTTATGAACATTAAAAAAAAAGCTATGTTCTTTTATCTTCTGGTCTGGCTTAAAAGTCTATTTTGGTGTCTATTATTCTCATTACTTTATGTGAATTTTTCTTTGTATTTTACTTCTCTTGCCTTTTCAACTGATCTTTTCCATGTTTTCCTCATTTTTGATGGTTTTCTATATGACACACCATCTTCTCCTTAGGTTTTCTATTCTTCTTTCTCACTTCTACTTTTCTTTTAAAATATTTTTTAAGTTGTCGATGGACCTTTATTTATTTATATGTGGTGCTAAGGATCCAACCCAGTGCCTCACGTGTTAGGCAAGCACTCTTTCACTGAGCCACAACCCCAGCCCTCACTTCTACTTTTATCTCTGCATTTTCTTATTGATTATAGTTTATTTCTACTATCTTGTGTTAGCACCACTTAAAGTGTTTAGCATGTGCCCTGGGGATCAGATTTTCATATTCATCCTTGTATATTATAGGATCCCAATGGAAAACAAAACAAAAAAAATTAGTGTATGTGAATATGTAATATAGTATGGTTAGATTAGTTGCTGAGAAGGTCAAAGTTATAAGTTCAATATTCCTAAAAATCAGAGGGGGTCTCAAAGTGAAAAATTCTTGGTTTTCTACAGTTATCCTACCTCATCAACTCTGAGTGCCCTGGTAAATCTGCATCTTTAGATATTTTAGAATTTAGGGAGAGCAACTCTATGTGCAAATTCAACAGCCAAGAAAGCCAATGGTGGTGTATTTCTTATTAAAAAAAAAAAAAACACAGCTTTTTTTTTTTTTTTTTTTTTTTTTTTTTTTTTTTGGGGATTGAACCCAGGGGCACTCCACCACTGAATCACATCCCCAGCCCTATTTTGTATTTTATTTAGAGACAGGGTCTCACTGAGTTGCTCAGGGCCTCACTAAATTTCTGAGGCTGACTTTGAACTCGCGATCCTCCTGCCTCAACCTCCCAAGTGCTGGGATTACAGGCGTGCGCCACCGCGTCCAGCAAAAAAAAAAACAACAAAAAAAAACATTTTAATAAACTCCAGTTATAAAGATTTCATCCCTAATTATATATTAAGCGATTTTACAATCTTCCAGCACAAAATATAAATATTTTAGCTATACTTGGAACCCCTACTAAGGCCAAATATTTTTAAAATATTCTTATATGAGTATGTTTGACCCAGAAATGTCTATTGTAACACATATGAAAAATTTGTAAGCACCTAAAATCTCTCTGCCAACAAATAGCACAAACACAGCTGCAATATCAAATTTCTCAGTAGGGAAAACATTTCCTTGAGATATAATCTTGGATAGTGATATTTAAGGAGAAATTTCAATCTGTTGTCATATATACCTTCATAAAAAAAGATCAAACTAATATCAGTTTTTGCAGTAATATAAATAAAACCCCAGTGATTCTTACAAGAATTTCTTGCAACAAACACATTGCCATTCAAATGATACATTTTATTAGTATATTGTATTCTAAAAGCAAATATATTTTATCATGTAACTAATACATTTAAGCAATTTTTTTTTCGTATCAGGAATTGAACCCAGGGGCATTTAACCACTGAGCCACATCCCTAGCCCTTTTTTATTTTGAGACAGGGCCCTGCTGATTTACTTAGGACCTCACTAAGTTGCTGAGGCTGTTTTGAACTTGCAATCTTCCTGCCTCAGCCTCCTGAATCATTGGGATTAAAAGCATGTGCCACCATGCCCAGCTCAAGTGAAATTTTGCATGTTATATATCACTTAACATTTCTCAAATTAAATAATTTTTAAAAGTTTAATATGAATAAATTTTGGCAATGAGCAAAATCCAGCAGTTAAGGGCATTATCCATAACTAGATTGCCTGGATTAAAAATCTGACTCTAGTAGCAGGTGCAGGGGCACATGTTTCTACCACTTGGGTGGCTCAGGCATGAGAATAGCAAGTTCAAGGGCAGCCTCTGCAATTTAGGGAGACCCTGTCTCGCAATAAAAAAAGAAAGGGCTGGGGATGTAGCTCAGTGGTAGAGTGTTCCTGGGTTCCATCCCAAGTATGGGGGGAAATTTCTGACTCTGAAAGTTACTAGCTGTGTAACCTTGTGCAATTTCTTAATATGTGCCTCAGCTTTCACATCTATAAAATGGGGTTTATAACAACATATTTATAGGATTGTTATAAGTATTAAACCAATTAGTATATACAAAATCATCGGAAACAATGCCCATCATTCATAAATAATATCTCAGTGCCAGGGGTTTTTCTGAGCTCAGAAGAATTACTAGAGCCAGACAGAGGTTTTTTTTTTTTTTTTTTTTTTTTTTTTTTTTTTTTTTTGGTGGAGGGTGGTTATCAGTAATTGAACTGAGGGGCACTCGACCACTGAGCCACATCCTCAGCCCTATTTTTTTTGTATTTTATTTAGAGACAGGGTCTCACTGAGTTGCTCAGCACTTTGCTTTTGCTGAAGTTAGCTTTGACTTGCAATCCTCCCGCCTCAGTAGCCTGAGCTGGGATTACAGGCATGTACCAACACATCCAGCCAGACAGAGTTTTTAATCTCCGTTCTACCATTTACTATGTGAATAATACTGGACAAGTTACTTAACCTTCTTGTACCTCAGTTTTCCCACCTAGAAAATGAGCATGCTAATAGTATGTGCCTTGTGGAATTATTATGGGTTGGTATACTTGAAGTACTCTGTCTAGTACACAGTAAATTCTGCACAAACATTTGCTTTCATCAGCAGTCCTTCCTTGCTCACCTGAGTGCCCTTGGGGTTTGGAAAAAGTATTGCTTGTTTATTCCCGAGTCATGAAAGCCCAAACAGCTTAGTAGAATTATTAGATAGCCCATTTTCCCCAATTCACTGAATATGCACATGGGGTAGCCAATTACCAGAATTCCTTCTGCCTAGAGTCTCCTGTTCCCTCTGCCAAGCAACTATAAATTTGCAGATTAAAACAAAACAAAGCAAAAAAGAAACAACTATATATGCCAGGCCTAGTGGCACATGCCTGTAATCCTGATGACTTGGAAGTCTGAGGCAGGAGGATCAGAAGTTTGAGGACAGCCGGGGCAACTTAGTGAGATCCTGTCTAAATTTTTAAAAAATAATAATAATTTAAAGGGTTGGGGATGTAGTTCAGTGGTAGATACTGGGTTCAATCCCCAGTATCACAAAAACAAAAGCAAATAGAGAAAGAGGAAGAAGCAGCAGCAGAAGATGGTTCTCAAAAATCTCTCATGACCCACCCAGTTATACAATGCTAAAATTCTACTATTATATCTATATGATCCATGGTGTTTGGCTGTGGTGTGAATCTTAGTTTTTATTTGAATCAAGGCCATAGTTCTAATGCCTTTGTTGGTAGCAGCTGACTAACCTGTAGATCTCAACAAATCCTTTTATTTTTTGTTATGGGGAAAAAAGAACCAAAATAAATTGTGATTTTTATGACTATAGGTAATTTTGTATTCCTTTTTCTGTTCTTTTTTGATATACATGATAGTAGAGTGTGTTTTGACATATTACACATCCATGGAATATAACTTCCCATTCTTGAGGTTGCATATGATGTGGAGTTAAACTGATAGTATTCACATACGAACGTAGGAAAGTTATGTCTGATTCATTCTACTGTCTGAATGTATGTATTCCTATGACTAAATTGTTAAACTCCTGAATTACTTTGGAAATAACAAAATTTTATATGTTTGAAAGTGTCTAAAATCTTTACAAATCCAAGTATAAATTTCATTTTTTAAAAATATTTTTAGTTGTTGATAGACCTTTATTTATATGTGGTGCTGAGTCACAACCCCAGTCCCCTCAAGCATAAATTTTAAGTTTAAATGAGGAAATGCATACGTATCTAGAAGTTCTTTGTAGAGTTATTGTATTTTACAAATGCAAGATGTGATCATTTATACAATCAATCCAGTCTTACTTTAATAGAAGAGCTTTAGAATAATAACTTGTGGAGATGGGAATCTCTGGTTATTTTGCCAGCATGTATAAGTCCTTGATTCCACACTGACATCAAAGGATTTCTAGTTGATAAGATGTTCAAGTAAGATTTCATGTATATGAAGTCATGCCAGTTGCTAGGAGGATAAGCAGCTTTACTTTGATGGTTTTGAGTTTCCACATTTGCTTTTGGCTCCGTTGCCAGAGGCACATACTTCCCAACCCCCAATAAATTTCTTTATTTTTTATAGCAAGGCATTTTTTCACTGCCTTTTTACTTTTATCAGATAGCAGAATGACTAATCTGCTGGCAAACTTTGTTCATCAATTATTATGGCTCCTAGTTTATCATGTAGTGTAAATCTATAGTATTTAAAATATGACTTGGGTTTATCTTTGTAGCAATATAGGGATCCATTTACAATACGTGTTTATTTTTATTTTTTGGTACTGGGGATTGAACTCAGGGGCACTTAAACACTCAGCCACATCCCCAGCCCTTTTGTATTTTTTATTTTGAGACAAGATCTCTCTAAGTTGCTTAGAGCCTTGCTAATTCACTGAGGATGGCTTTGAACTTTTGATCCTTCTGCTTTAGCCTCCCAAACCACTGAGATTACAGGTGTACACCACCATGCCTGGCTACAATGCATATTTGAATGACAATTTTGGTGAAAAACAACAGGATCATGCCTGTTTATATCATACTGTTTATAACAAAAGCACATCTCTTCATCTCCTCTGCAGCATCTGTTCTGGTAAATTTCTCCATCATATATTCATTGTTTTAGAAGTCATGCCAGTAGGTCTCCAGGATTATTATTAACCCAGCTTTCATTATCACATATGTGATTTTTAAAAATTATATATCAATTCAACACAATAAAATTTACTCTTCTATGATTTTTGACAGATGCACACAGTCATGTAATCACCACCACAGTCAAAATATAGAACAGTTTCACTGCCCAAAAACCTTTCCTCATGCTGCTGCTTTGTGTCAAGTCTTCCCCCACCCTAAACCACCAGCAGCTACTGATCTGTTCTCCACCCCTAGAGTTGCCTTTTCCAGAATGTTATAAAAATGGAGTCATAGAGAAGGCTTTTTCTCTTTTTGATTATTCTTTCACTTAGAATAATGAACTGGAGATTCTTCCAGTTGTTTCTTCTATCAATAGTTTGTTCCTCTCTGTTGTCAAGTCATATTCTACCATGTGTATGCACCCCAGTGGTTATCCATTCCCCAGTATAAGGGCATCTGGGTTGTTTCCAGGGGTTGGTGATTATGGATAAAGCATTTGTATGCAGGACTTTGGGTGAATATAAGGTTTTGTTGCTCTGTGTGAATACTCTAGTGTGGGATTGCTGGGTCACATGGTATTTTATGTTTAGGTTTATAAGAAACTGCCAAACATTTTCACAAATGTTTGTCCCCTTTTGCATTCCCACCAGCTATGTATGAGAGTTCCAAATGTTCCAAATACTCACCAACATTTGGTACTGTCAGTCTTGTTTTTTTTTTTTTTAATGGTCATTCTTGTGGTTATGTAGCAGCACCTTATTGTGATATCTAATTTGTGTTTTCTTTCTCTTTTTCCTTTTCTTCTTTCCTCCTCCGCCCCCCCCTTCTTCTTCTCTTTCTCTCTCTCTCTCTCTCTCTCCTCTCTCCCCCGCCCCCTCTCTTTCTCTCCTTCTTTCTTTCCTCTGTTGAACACAGGTACTTTACTACTGAACTACATCCCCAGTCCATTTTAGTTTTTATTTTGAGACAGGGTCTCACTAACTCACTGAGACTAACCTCAAACTTTCGATTCTCCGCTTCAGTCTTTTGAGTCTCTGGGATTACAGGTGTGCACCACCATCCTCAGCCCTGTATTTCTTTTATGGTAAGCTGTACTGAGCATTTTTTCATGAGATTAGTCATCTGGGTATCTTCTTTGGCATGGCATTTATTCAAAACTCTTTCTTACCTAAAAAATTAAGTTGTCTCCTTATCATTGTGATTATTAAAAATTGAGATAAAATATCCATAATATTTAACTTTTTATCCATTTGTAGGTATATAACTCGGTGTCATTAAGTACATTTCTAATGTTGTATAACCATCACCACTATCTATATCAAATTTTTCATCCTCCCCATCAATAATCTGTACTTGTTAAATAATAACCCCTTCTCCCCAGTCTCTGGTAACCTCTATTATACTTTGTATCTCCATTAATTTTCCTGTTCTAGATACCTCATAAGTGAAATCATACAATATTTATACTTTTATGTTTGGCTCATTTCATTAAGCACAATGTTTTCAAAGTTCATCCATGTTGTAGTTTATATCAAAATTGCATTCCATTTTATGGCTGAATAACATCCCACTGGGATCTAATTATTGATCTTAAGAGCTCTTTTATGTTGTATTTATAAGTCCCTTATAAGATATATAATTTGTAAATATTTTCTTCCAGATGGTTGCTTGTCTTTTTATTTTCTTTGAGGTCTTTCAAAGAGAAATTAATTTAAGGCTGGGGGTTAACTCAGTGGCAGCTTGAGACCCTGCCTGGGTTTGATCCCCAGTCTTGTAGGATTAAAAAAAGAAGGAATAAATTTGAATTATCACGAAGTCCAGCGTATTAGTTTCCTTTTTAAGACTGTGGTTTGGAAGCCATATTTAAGAACTCTGTTTAACCCAATGTCATAAAGATTTTCTCTTATGTGTGTTAAAATTTTACCTTTAAGCCTATGATCCATTTTAAACAAACTTTTATTTGAAGTTTCAGTTAGGGATCAGGTTTACGTTTTGTGTGTGGATCCAATTGTTCCCATACAATGTGTTGAAAATACTATTCTTTCTCCATCAAATTACCTTTGCACCATTGTCAAAGTCAATTGGCCACATTTGGGAGGGTTTATTGCTAGACAATGTTATTTTCCTTTGATCGTGTGTCTATCCTTTTGCCAAAACCACACTGTCTTGATTACTGTAATTTATAGTAAATGATGAAATCAGTTAGTGTGTCATCTAACTTTCTCCTTTTTCAAAATTGTCTCAGCTATCCTAGTTCCTTTTCCTTTACAAATAAATTCTAGAATTGGCTTGTTGCTAACTACAAGAAATCCTGCTGAGATTTTGACTGAGATTGGGGTGAATCTATAACTGAGAACTGACATCTAATATTTCTGATTCTGAAACAAATTCTTCACTTCTACCAAATAAAAATAATGTTGTCTAACTTAATACAGCCATTAGAAATGAAGTTCTCATTGTGCCATTTGAATTGTTGCAGGTGATTTTATGTTGTAATGGATTACTTTCTGTTATTAAGTTTCAGTGATATGGAGTTATGGACTTTTTAATTTATTGGTTTAGTTAGTATTACTGTTATTATTAAAATGGTGATTGCTTTTTCTTTGATATTTCTTTGTTTTGATCTATTGCACACATTAAAAAATTTAAATAATTTAAAAGTTACTGGCATCTTAGATGCAATAGTATTTATATCATCACGAAATGTAGAAGCGATATAAAGTACTCAAAATTTTGTTTCTGGACAATTACACTGGGTCCCAAATAGCATTGAAGGATGAGCATTCTTCAAACTAATACACCCTCCCCTTTCAGTCACTCAGTGAAAGAACACTTTAAAGTCATGTCATTCCCCTCTGGACAGATCTCACTTTCTTTCTTTCTTTCTTTCTTTCTTTCTTTCTTTCTTTCTTTCTTTCTTTCTTTCTTTCTCTCTCTCTCTCTCTCTCTCTCTCTCTCTCTCTCTCTCTCTTTCTTTCTACCAGGGATTGAACCCAAGGGCACTTAATCACTTAATGAGCTACATTCCATCCTGGCATTTATTTATTTATTTATTTATTTATTTATTTATTTATTTTGAGACAGGTCCAGCTACTGAGGCTGGCTTTGAACTTAAGATCCTCCTGCCTCAGCCTACTGAGCTGCTGCAATTGCATGCATGGACCACCATGTCTGGCTATGACCAGATCTTGAGGAACTGTAACCACAGGCCATGTAAGGCAAAAGACTCTTGACAGTGATAAAGACAGCCTCATCTGGTCTGACATCATCTGAGGTCTTAGCCTGGTGCTGGCTCAAAGCCAATTAGTCCTATAATTTGATTCATCTCTGTCATCCTTACCACCTTTATACTTGCAAACCATGATCTACCTCTCGCACCAACACTTATATTTTATCCTGTCTTTCAAAATATTGCTGACATACTACTGCTTTTTACAGGTGATCTTCTTTATCTGCAGATTCAAAATCTTTGGATTCAACTAACTGTGGATCAAAATTATTTGGAAGCCAGGCCTTTTAAATCCAGTGACTCTGAAGGTTAAGGATGAGTATAGAAAGTTGGAGGCCCTCCTAGGCAATTTAGCTAGACCCTGTCTCAAAATGAAATGAAATAAAAAGGGCCGGGGATATAGCTTAGTGGTAGAGAACCCCTGGGTTCAAACCTCAGACTGCAGGGGAAAAAAAAAGAGAGAGAGAGAGAGAAAAGAATGTGTCTGTACTGAACACGTTCAGACTTTTTTTCTTGTAATTATTTCCTAAGCAATACAGTACAACAGCTATGTACATAGCATTTATAATATTTAGTATTATAAGCAATCAAGAAATGATTTAAAGTATACAAGAGAGGGCTGGGGATGTGGCTCAGTGGTAGAATGCTTGCCTAGCATGTATGAGTTGCTGGATTTGATTCTCAGCACCACATAAAAATGAATAAATAAAATAAAGGTATGAAAAATGTATTTTTTTAAAAGATGCAAACTTTTTTAAAAAATATATGAGAGACAACAAATCCCCCCCATTATGTATGAATTTAATGCACCAATAAGAAAGATGGAAAAAGTAAAAAGAAAAAAAAAGAAGAAAAAAAAAGTATACAGGAGGTTATGCATAGGTTAGATATAAATACAGACTGAGTATGCCTAATCTAAAAATTTGAAATCTGAAATGTTCCAAAATCTGAAACTCTGAGTATTAGTATGATGCCACATATGAAAATTCCACACCTGATCTCATGATAGGTCACAGTCAAAACACAGATACACTAAAAATATCATATAAACTACTTTCAAGTCACAAGGTGCAAATGAAACATAAATGAATTTAATTTTTAGATTTAAGTGCAATCCCCAAGATATCTCACTATATATTTGCAAATATTCCAAAATCTGAAAGAACATCCAAAATTTGAAACACTTATGGTCCCAAGTATTTTGGATTAGGGACACTCAACCTATACCATGACATTTTGTATAAGGGACCTGAACATCCATGGACTTTGGTATCCACAAGTGTGAGGGGCCTGGAACCAATTCCTCAGGAATATCAAGAGATGAGTATGCTTCCTCCCCAGTAATTCTTTCTCCTACTGGAAGTTACCCACTCACTCTAATTCCTTTTACTATGACTTTAGGAACACTACCCACAAACCCTTTTCTCAAGAAGATTGCATTTCTTGTAAAGTGTTTTCATCTTTGAATTGTCTGCATGGTGGCTCATGTCTGTGATTCCAACAACTTGGGAGAAAGAGGCAGGAGATCCCCAAGTTCAAGGTCAGACTTAGCAACTTAGCAAGACCCTGTCTCAAAATAAAATATAAAAAGTGCTGGGGGATGTGGCTCAGTGGTAAAGCAACCCTGGGTTTGATCCCCATTACCAAAAAAAAAACAAAGAAAAGTTAAATTGCCTGTTAGAAAGCTTAAGGCCACTTTTGTGAATGAACTACTTCTATCTCCATCTTATAATCTTGTTCCTTTGCATTATCTCCAATACTTTTTTTTTAAGTCACCATGTTTTTAACATCTTTGTGAAACCTCCGTGGTACTGTTAGAGCAACATGAAATTATAATAAATGAATAGTCTGGTGCTTGCACTAATTGCCTATGTAAGATCTATTACCACTCCTTTACTAGCAGTGAAATGGAAAAGAACCAAAGTAATGCCAATTTGTTCTGACCTGACTCCATTCTGTGCTTGCTTAAAATGTTTTCCTTTCAGACTCCTGAAGCTGAATCTATGTTGACAGTACAGTTGGACCATCCCACATCCCTCTCTATGGCCCTGATGTATAACAAAATGATCCTAAAATGCTTAATCAAAACAATTCTCTCGTGTAACCAAAATATCTGTCTCAACAGGGTCTTTCTGACCTACTGGTCTTCAATTGTTCTTTTGGGTTTTGTGGTTTTTGCCTTTATAAACTCTGTACTTCCAAAATTCAGGTGCTGGCAGTTCTTTGAGACACTAGCTTGCTCCCAGCCACTTGCCTGGCATGTGCACTAAAGGACCTTTCTTTCCCCTTTCAATTTGGCTCAGTGTAAGTAGTGGTTCGCAATTCTTGAGCACTCCATAACAGCAGGACACTCATTTTACTTGGAAAATCCCCCATAACAAACAATGTTGATTTTTCAGGCTCCCTTCAAGCTTGGAGTGGTCTGTTGACATGGTTTTTGGCAATGATATGTAAAGAAAAGTTTACTTCCGAGTTTCCAGGAAAACTATTACTTTACTATTAAAAGGGGCAGTCTCAAGCATGCAGACTCTTTCGTTTTCACTTCTTCCTGTTCACAAGTAGAACATGATAACTGGCATTACTGAAGTTGTCTCCGTACTGTGAAAAAAACAGGTCAAGAAGGCGTCACAGGAAGTAAATAGGATTCCCTGATGATCTCAGGAAGCTTCAACAATACCACTCCTGAAATGCATATTCTTAGACTTTTATATCATAAAATCAATAAATTGCCTAATTTGATTAATCTGCTCTAGCTTGAGATTCCATTACATATTACCAAAAGCAAATCTAATGTTCATACTTACTATCTCCATTTCCCTACCGAATGTGCCTCCTCTTCCCCTTGTTTTCACTAGCTGCCTCCTTTCCATACTATGCCTACTACAACCCATTGAGAAGGAGCTGTTCATCCTCTCACACCCCATGAAACAAAGGCCATGGAGATGTCAAGTAAAAGAGACACTTTTGCTATAAGAAGTGACCATATCCATCCCCGGCACAAAGCAGAGTGCATGGCTATCGGAGTTAAGTGAGGAACCCTTGGGACAAATATCAGCAAAGGGTCATTTTAAAAGTACTGCAGCCTGCTGGATGCAATGGTGCATGCCTCTATTTCAATGACTCTGAAGGATGAGGCAGAAAGTCACAAGTTCAAGCTCAGCCTGGCCAATTTGTAAGACCTTATCTCAAAATAAAAAATAAAAAGGGCTGGGAATGTAGTTCAGTAGTAGAGCAGTCCTGGGTTCAAAGAAAGTGCTGCAACCTGATAGGGTTTTTGCCAAAGTTAAAAAGAGACTGCTCCCCACCTCAAGAGAGGGTCTGTGTGAGTGGATTGAGAATCAACAAGAAAAGCAGTGGCCATTGGGAAAAATGAATCATCACACACATGCAGTTGGATAAACACAGGTTAAGAACCTGAACAAAGGAAAAAACTGCTCTAAATACCATGAGGCCCAGACAGCATGATGTCATAACAGTATCAGTCAGGTAAGAACTTTCTGTGTCCCCTATCCTTTTGTCCCTCCTGATGCTATAGCCCTCAAGGGGCTCAGAAGCTGTGAGCATCAAGTTGAGGGAGGAGACATAGGGAAAACTAGTTTCCTCTCCTGTTCCAGGTGTGGGGAGGCTGCCTGATGCAGGCTCTGCCTGCAGGAGAGGAGAGGATTTCATTCTAAATCAATTTTACATTATGATTCTTAAAAAGAACTCATCACACCAGTTTCCACATTCAGACTGTGATTTGTAACCACCCCTAAGTCACGCCTCCATCCTTTTTAATTTTATTTTGAGATGGGGCCATTGTCAAATTGGCCAGCCTGTCTTGAACTTGCAATCTTCCTGCCTCAGTCTCTCAAGTATCTGAGATTATAGGCATGCCCCGCTATATCTAGCTTTATTTTGTGACAAAGTAAATGGAAGAGTGTTTTCTAAGAGAAACATAAAATGTGGGGGGTCAGTCACAGTAGCGCACCTCTGTATCTCAGCTACACAGGAGATTGAGGCAGGAGGATGGAAAGTTCAAAGCTGACCTGGGCAATTTAGTGAGACCCCATCTCCAAAATAAAATTTACACTGGGTGTAGTGGCACATGCCTGTAATCTCAGTGACATGGGGTGGGGGAGAGGAGCTGAGAGACAGAAGGATCACAAGTTGGAGGCCAACCTCAACAACAACATCTTGGGAAGTAGCTTAGTGGTAAAGTACCCATGAGTTCAATCCCAAGTACCAGGGGGAAAAAAATTTAAAAGGGCTAGTATGGTTTAGGGATATGGCTAAGTAGTAAAGTGCTGGGTTTAATTTCCAGAACCTGAAGTGAGGCAAAAAGAGAAAGTCATGGGGATCTCTTAGAACTCTCCAGGGGCCATCAAATCTCCTTCCCTCACTTAATAAATTAAAGACCCAGTGGTCAAATGCATGAAATTAGTTCATTAATTACAACCCTTAGGTTGGGCTTATTAAATGATTTGGTTATAATTCTTACATCAGTTCTGTTATTTCTAGGGATTTAAAATGGAGAAAATGGTGGAGTGTTTGAATAATCCAATCTTTTATCTCTGAAATCTTATATTTCTTTGTTCGGGTGTTTGAAAATTACTGTTTTTCCAATACTCTTATAATACTCTTATTCTTCCCCATTGTAACTTCTAGCCACCAGCCCATTAAACCCTCTGATTTTTCCTACCTTGGAATCCCTTTCTTTTACATCCAAAACACTGCAGTGCATTAACTTCCTATACCATTTCCAGATAGCAATATCTGCCTTTTCCAATTTTATACATAGGCTGCTGAGCACTACTGAAGAAAAACTTACGCCTACACCTAGCAAATACCTGGTCTCCTAACTCAGCTGGGCTTCTAGTGCCTCTTTTATGTATTTTCTCAGGTCATTTCCCTGTTTCAGTCTCTTTAGTAGCTATTGTAATTCTTTGCCACTCTTTTAAGCTCTGTGCCCTGAATAAATTCATATTTCTTAGAAAATACTAAAGCGATTTTTGTGACCAAGTTCTCTCCTGCTCAATTCCATCTACAAACGTATTCATATGTCCATCTCCTCCCGTCTTCTCTCTAGTCTCAAGTGGAGATTATCGTTCTCCTGGCTAAATCTATTCTGATCACCTGTGCTCTGGATCAGTACATGTGAGGCACTAGGACTTCTAGTTTAAATGCAGGTTTTGATTCAGTAGTTCTGAGGTGAGACCTGACAGGGTGCATTTGTAACATGTGATGCTAATGCCACTAGCTCACAGAATACACCTGGAATAGAAAGTTTGCTGTTTGGTATCTTCTCATTTCCTTTTGCTCTCCTAAAGATCATTCTTGATTTTCAAACTCTCTTTATTGGCTCTTAAGCACATAAAATATTCAAAATTCTCTGATCTAAAAAAGTGGTGTATGCCTATAATCCCAGCTACCTGAGAGGCTGAAGCAGGAAGAATTGCAAGTTCGAGGCCAGGCTGAGCAACTTAACAAAATAAAATTTTGTCTCAAAATAAAATTTTAAAAAAGGGCCATGAATGTAGCTCAGTGGTCGAGTCCTTGCCAGGTATGCACAAGACCCTGGTTTGATATACAGCACTACAAAAAAGGGTCCTTTCCAAAATATTTTCTTCTTAAGTCATCACACTTGCTTTCTCTATTTGTTATCCACTGCTACATCACAATTATGCTAAAGCTTAGCAGCTAAAAATAACTGTGTCCGTGTATCAAGAATCCAGGCATACCCTAGTTGGGTGCTCTGGTTCAGAGTGTCTTCCAAGACCACAATCCAGATGTCAGCCAGGGTAGTAGTCATCACAAAGCTTCTCTAGGGGAAGGATCCATTTCCAAATTCATTCATCTGCTTATTGACAGGATTCAGTTGGACTGAGGGCCTCAGTACCCTATTGGCTACAAGTCTCCATCCCATCAGTTATTTGCCATGTGATTCTTTCTCTAGGACACTTCACAACATGGCCACTGGCTTCCATCACGATGAGAAAAGAGTACAAGAAAGGAAGATGGAATCCAGTGTTTTTGTAAACCAGTCTTGGAAATGACACTCTATTTGACTGTATTTGTTAGAAACAAATCACTAAATCCAGTCCACAGTCAATGGGAAGGTATTACACAAAAGCATGAACTCTAGGTGGCAGAGACCATTGGGAGTCACCTTGGAAGCTCTCTACAACACCTGTATAGCCTACTGAAAGAGGCTACGCTTACTCTCTCCATTATGTCAACTTTTGGTACTTTCCAAAATTTTAGATTTGACTTTTCCCCTTTACCACTTACTGAAATTTCCTGTCAAATCTAAAAGCAGTTTGTCACCAGAAGAGATCTGGAGAGGGATACCTGAACTTGGGACAAGCACCTAACTAGGGTATGCCTGGATTCTTGATACACAGATACAGCTATTTTTAGCTGCTTGGGATCCTTGCCTACATGTCAGAAAATAATTTAAACACTTCAGTCAGAGACACAAACAGATTTATTAAGCAAAGCAGATACACGTTGAAGGGAAAATGCAGGCAGTCTTAAGAGACACAGAGAGATGTCTTTGGGGATAAAACAAGAAATAAACAGGGAGAATGCTGACCATATTGAGAGTGCAAAGCTTTGGGTGGAAAGCAAAGGATACATACACATTCAAGGGAGAAGGGAGACAGAAACCCCTGGTCTACAGTGTGAATATCTTGAAATGAAAGGGACAGGAACTAGGGGCTGAACTAGATGTGAAGACAGGATGGAGTTCCACAGTTTTGTGCTAGGTTTTTTAGCACTTGCTTGCATATTGCCTTCATGTTACTTTTTGCGGGCAGAGGCATGGGTCAAGGTCACAGCCCAAGGAATGGGCTGGGTTATTCATGAATGCTTGTTTTGTACTTCAAAGGTTCATGAGCAGCTGGGCATGGTGCTGTAATCTCAGCAATTCTGGAGTCTGAGACAGGAGGATTGCATGTTCTAGGCCAATCTTTACAATTTAGCATGACCCTGTCTTAAAAATCAAATAAAAAGGACTGAAGATGTAGCTCAGAGGTAAAGCATCTCAGTACACAAAGAAAGAAAGAAAAGAAAGAAAAGAAAGAAAGAAAGAAAGAAAGAAAGAAAGAAAGAAAGAAAGTTTGAACACTTTTGCTTTTTGGTGACAAAAATCATGTGAAATCAGCCTATTCACTGGTCCCTCTTCTTCCCCCCATGAATGTTAGCTAAGATGATAAAAATTATTTAAATAGATACTTCACTGATGATTTTTAAAATGGACCTAAGTATTTGACCATTTTCCAAATTACAGCAAAATTAAATTCACCTTATCTGCCAGTGAGCTGATTAATCCTGTCAAAAATAAGGCAAAAATAAGTGTTTGAAAACACCTTTGGTGACAACACTCTAGGGGCTGTTCATTAGACTAGATATATGTGAAGAGAGACACATGAGAATAGCAAATAAGCAAATATGGGTAACCATTAGACATTCTGAGGTAGAACCAGCTGTGAGAGGCTGGGATGGAAGAACGCAGCAGTAGTTTCCACTGAAGTCAGGGTTTGTTTATTCTACTTAACTGAAGTCAGAGCCAATAATCTGAATGATCCCAGGAATGGTGATAAATATTTTTCTACATTTAGGAAGAGCCAATTGGCAGAACCTTTGCAAATGAGCCAATTCCTTCTCTTGGTAACATGATACAAATTAGGGCTCTGCTGATTTAATGTTGGTGGATCATGTGCCTTGAGTTGCTTTTTATTAGCAGAGATAGTTTTACACCCACTCTTGTGCTTTCTGGCACAGAGCATTTGCATCCACCTAAATGTTCATAAGAGACAGAAGGGTGAGGTTTATATTTAGAGAACAATACCAAGCCACCTGAGCCACAGGAGTCTGATGTTAACCTCTGTCAAAAGTCAAGCTTAGCGCTGGGGATATAGCTCAGTTGGTAGAGTGCCTGCCTTACAAGCACTAAGGCCCTGGGTTCAATCCCCAGCGCCACCAAATAAATAAATAAATGAAGTCACGCTTGGCTGGGCAAAGTGGCACATGCCTGTAATCCAATTAGCTGAGGCAAAAGGATTGAGAGTTCAAAGCCAGCCTCAGCAACCTTGAGTGCTAAGCAACTCAGTGAGATACAAATAAAATACAAAATAGGGCTCTAAATAAAATACAAAATAGGGTTGGGGATGTGGCTCGGTGGTCGGGTGCCCCTGAGTTCAATTCCTGGTACCCGCCTCCTCACTGAAAAAAAGTCAGGCTTGGAGAACTGTGCCTTCAAAACCAATGGAGAAACATCTGTAAGGCTTACTGTTCCAAAATGGAGGCTGCCACAGCACATCTTTGTCAGATTTCACAGAGATCTTTTTTTTTTCTGTTCACCCTTGACTCTTTTAGTTTAAACTGAACTAAATTGTAATTGTCTTTTAGGACCCTCTGCCTATCCTATTTATCTCCACTGTTTTTATTGTGTTATTGGGCAACTTGATTTCTGTCCTTGGCCTATCTCTGTTTCTACATTTGCTTTATTTTACTAGGTCTCATTGACCTACTTGTGTCCTCTGTATCTAGTTTCAACTTTTGGCCTGCTTTTATTTTAGCTCTTCCCTGACAGTCTGTACAGACTTTGATCTACAATGCAACACAAGATATGGAAAGATACATTATATCAGTATTCGCTGGTTTTGTTAGCCCCCATGACCTCCTGTCTACCAAAATGGTTTTATCTGTAGGTTTTTTAGCTGAAGCTTGCTGACAGCCTTGGATTATGCCCTTTAAGAATCTAGTGATGAAGATGGAAAGAAAATAACATTTATCCCCTCAGTTCCCATCCTTCATGTTAATAACATGAATGCTAAGTCTTTGTGGCAGAAAGTGTTTAATTTACTGAACTAACTCAAGAAGAATCCTTTTAGGAAAAAAATTGAAGTTATTATTCCACAAAAATGATGCGGAATGACAACTCTATTAAGAGATAGAAATCCAAGAAAGAAAAACCTTATATTTTCCCTTCAACTAATTAATGACACTATGCATACGTCTAGGTAGGCAACTTTATAATTTTCACACTTTGTCTCAGCTAAAGCTGTTCAGCCCAGCACTAAGAAGGCCTGCGCCTCTACAAATTACATTTTATATATTTTGACTCCTTCACTGTTGTTGATATTCAGCATGTAGTGGTTTTTCCCACTTTTTTTTTTTTTCTTTTTGGAACCAGGAATTGAACTCAGGGACACTCGGCCACTGAGCCACATCCCCAGCCCTAGTTTGTATTTTATTTAGAGACAGGGTCTCACTGAGTTGCTTAGGTCCTCGCTAAGTTGCTGAGGCTGGCTTTGAACTCACGATCCTCCTGCCTCAGCCTCCCGAGTCGCTGGGATTATAGGCGTGCACCACTGTGCCCGGCCTTTTTCCCACTTTTAATAGATTCTTTCATTTCAGAGGCAATGTTTTTGTGATGAAGATTGAATCAATTGAAATGGAGCCCAGTACATAACATAGACTTTTTGTTGAGGTACTAGGGATTGAACCCAGAGTTCACACATGCTAGTATTGTACCATAGTATTGGCTTAGTATCATGTTGGTGCTGAATGATCTTTAGCCAGGAATATATAAATTTGGTCTTGTTACTCCTGTATGTGATAATGTGAGGGCACTACATGTATAGTAGGGGCAAAATAAGACAAAGCAATACTTCATTGTTAGTTGTATCTTATCTCTGAACCCTAATATAAAGCTCAAGAGAGCTGACCCAGAAAAGGAGAATTCCACTTCTTTGGCTGGAGGACACAAACATCAACACCCAAAGCCAGTCAGATGGCACTTTTGTTCTCTCCTTCCTTTCTCATCTCCTCAGTCACACTCAAATATTCAAATTCACCATGCCAGGAGTACGGAAATGTCACCTGCTAGAGTTAGAGAACAAGAAAAAAATTGTTCCTTGATCATAGACCTATCCACTCCAGACATTCCAAGCTATGGTAAGACACAGAGCTTGATTATGTGAAGAGAGACAAAAGGATAGCATAAAAAAAGGAGGTGGCTTAGGGTTCTTCCAAGATCCAAACCTTCCCTCCACCACCTAATGATTGCAGAATTGAAATGAAGAGAAATATCTGGTTCTGTTTTGAAGGCAAAGAACTAGCTCTTACTGGTCTCACAGTTTGTTAGGGTATTTGATAAATGGCCATGCACCATGCTGTCAGCTATGGCCCATGAGATACTTCATAAGCCAAACCAAACCAAACCAAATCAAACCATAGAAACTTCTCCTTGTGGGCAGGGCATGTGCCACACACACCCATAAACCCAGCAAGTTGGGCAACTGAGGCAGGAGGATTGCAAGTTTGAGGTCAGCCTGGGCAACTTAGCAAGATCCTGTCTTGAAATGAAAAGTAAAAAGGGCTGGGGCTGTATCTCAGTGGTAAAGTGCCCCTAGGTTCAATCCCTAGGACTGGAGAGAGAGAGAGAGAGAGAGAGAGAGAGAGAGAGAGAGAGAGA
>JAJEJO010050702.1:2223012-2337794 GCA_020662805.1 Glaucomys volans | reverse complement strand
GAGGGGGAGGAATCAAAAGAAAAAGAGGAGGAGGATGAAGAGGAGGAAGAAGAAGAAAAAGAGGAGGAAAAAAATAATAATTGTGGATCATCAGATCAGAAGACAGAGGGTACTACCTTCGCCCATGAGCAATACCTATTTTCCAGGATAGTGAATGGGATTGACAATAATGTGTTCATGGCACACAGTAGGATTTCAAGTTGTAGCTATTTTTGTTTTGCTATTATTTTTAAAGGAAATCTCATACACTAGATATAGAAACAAAAACCTGAATGAAAAAGTGAAAATTTTATACTGCTTGATATAATAAATAATCACATCTCCCAGAATTGTAGCAAAAGTGGTTAACTACTAAGATTTAAAAATTTGGAAGTGATTTTATGTTCAGTTCTATCTGTAATTGGTAGTTACAGGTGGTCACATATAGTACATGGACATAGACTTAAAACATTTAAAATGAGTATAGCATTTGACAGTTACATTCCATCTTGATTTAAGTCACATTTGAAATTTGGCTGGGATGGTAGCCAAAAGAGATTTGCTATAGTTTCATGAGATAAAATTACTGCATGAATCATTATCTTTCTAGTCTATTCAAGTAAAGATTCTTTTCAAAAGACCAACACAGTTCACGATTTGATGACCATGTGTTTCTGCAATTTGATTCTTTTAAATTTTAGGTGGTGTGATGGTGAGGGCATATACTATCTAAAGGTACATGTCTAGGTTTATTAGAGGAAAATTAAGTGAAGGTCTGCAAAGAACCTTATGTTTTTTTCCTATGTAAATGGGGCAGAGATAGTGGCTTGACATTTTCCAGGCTAAACTATCATTTAGACAACATACAACATAAAAATTCAAATAGATATCTTTGTGAGCAAGAATCTTAAAAACCAATTATCATGTTTTTTTTTTTTTAAATTGTAGTTGTAGATGAACAGAATGCCTTTATTTTATTTGTTTATTTTTATGTGGTGCTAAGGATTGAACCTAGTGCTGCACACAGGCTAGGCAAGCGCACTGCCACTGAGCTACAGCCCCAGCCCCAATTATCGTGTTTTGACAGTATAAAACAAATGCAGAATGCTGAAAGAACCTGTAGAAAGATCATCAGCTATAGCAGTGCAGGAATAGAACATTTAAGTCCAACTTTGGAATTTCTGACGTTTGTGATGAAGATGAAATTGTAGCTTTTGTTTTTGTTTTGTTTCGGCTGTAGTAGGGATTAAACCCAGGGCACTCTATCAGAGTGAGAGCCCCAGCCCCTTGTATTTTTTGAGATAGGGTCTTGCTAAGTTGCCAGAGCCTGGCCTTGAATTTGTGATCTTCCTGTCTCAGCCTCTGAAGTATGTGGGATTACAGGTGTGTAATCCTATTACACACCCTATTGAAAATGCAGGTTTAAAAAGACTATTCCAGTAAGATTTATCAGGATTACAAGATATTTCTTCACTTATTCTGAATTTTTTATTGGCTAGGCTTTCCCAATAAGTCACTTTGATCTTTAAAGCTATCATAACTTCTGAGTGTTAGCACCTGGCATTCACTGAAGTTAACTGTAATGTCCTAAGTTACTAAAAGAAAGGTAAAAGAAAAAAGAGAAGATAAAAAACAATCTAACCCAGAAAGTTTAAGTTGTGTTATTTAGATGGATTCTGTATTAATTTAAGCATCTTCTAATTTTGCAATGCTAAAACATGTAGATTAGTTGACTTACCTGTGATTTGTTTTCCTCATCTGTAAAATGGACATGCCCCCTTTGATTCTTTTGGTTTCTAGTGCTGGAGATCCAGTCCAGGGCCTCATACGTGCTGAGCAAGTGCTCTCCCACTGAGTGACACCCCCAGCTACCTTACTCTGGTTCTTGTGAAGATTAAATTTTAAAATAAATGTAAAGTGCCCTAGAATGACACTTGGCAGATAGTAAGCTCTCAATGTACAATATATGTTATCAGTAGAAATAGAAGTGTGTGGGGAATAATAATTACATCATCTTAGGATGTCAATAAAGGGCATACTGTTTTAGAATTTACCTACCTGAAATTCAAAGAAAGCATTTTATAATTCCTAAACGATAAAACTAAAATTTCTGAAAAATACTGCACAATTAAGAGAACACTCAGTAATATACAACTAAAATCCATTAAGCATAGAAAATATAATAAACTACATAATACATAAAGTAGTGATTATTTATACACTTGAGTGTTTTTAACTTTTCCCCAAATCCAGAGGCTCCTTAAAAATTCTTCTATAGGGTTGGGTATATAGTTCAGTCGGTAGAGAGCTTGCCTTGCACGCACAAGGCCCTGGGTTCAATCCCTTGCACCATACACACAAAATAAATAAATAAATAAATAAACAGATTCTTCTATAAGGGCAAAAAAACCCCACAAACAAACAAACAAAAAAAAAAAACCTTTTACTGTAGGTTATAATATGTTAAAACCCCATTATAACGTAGCTTGTTAGAACTTAGATTTGTATGCATGTGTAATATTATTTACTCTAAGAAATTATACTTTGAAAAAAAAATTTTGTCCTAAAATAACAACTCATTGATTAATTAGTTAATTTTTGGTGCTGGGGATTAAATCCAAACAATTTTATATATGTTAAGCATGGGCTGTACCAATGAGCTACACTGGGATTACAGGTGTGCGTCACCATGCCTGGCAATATTTGTTCTTTTTTTTTTTTAATATTTTTTTAGTTGTCAAAGGACCTTTATTTTACTTATTTATATGTGGTGCTGAGAATTGACTCCAGTGCCTCCACGTGCTTGGCAAGTGTTCTACCATAGAGCTAAAACCCCAGCTCAACATTTGTTCTTTTTATTTATTTATTTATTTATTTGTTTATTTATTTTTAATTTATTTTTAAAATTTTTACAGACTTCATTTTGATTAATTGTGCACAAATGTGGTACAAATTTTCACTTCTATGGTTGTGCATGATGTACATTCATACCATTTTTGTTAAACATGTACATAGGGTAATGATGTCTGTCTCATTCCACCATTTTTCATACTCCCTCCCCCTCCCCCTCTCATTTCCCTCTTTGTAATCTAAAGTTCCTCCATTCTTCTCTCAGCCCCCACTCCTCCCAATCCAGATTCTATATCATCATCCACTTATCAGGGAAAACATTCGGCCTTTGTTTTTGGAGGATTGGCTTATTTCACTTATCATGATAATCTCCAGTTCCATCCATTTATCTGCAAATGCAGAGTGGGAGAAAATCTTTTCCACACACACTTCAGATAGAACACTAATCTCCAAAATTTATAAAGAACTTACAAAACTTCACACCAAAACTACAAAGAACCCAATCAATAAATGGACCAAGGATCTGGACAGACACTTGACAGAAGAGAATGTACAGGTGATCAATAAATATATGAAAAAGTGTTCAACATCTCTAATAATTACAGAAATGCAAATTAAAACAACACTAAGATTTCATCTTACTCCAATTAGAATGGTTATTTATTTATTTATTTATTTATTTATTTATTTTTTAACCAGGGACTGAACTCAGGGCACTTGGTCACTGAGCCACATCCCCAGCCCTATTTTGTATTTTATTTAGAGACAGGTCTCACTGAGTTGCTTAGGGCCTCACTAAGTTATGAGGCTGGCTTTTGAACTTGTGATCGTCGTGCCTCAGCCTCCCGAGTCGCTGGGATTACAGGTGTGCACCACCACACCCGGCCTAGAATGGTTATTATCAAGAACAAAAACAATAATAGATGCTGGTGTGGATGTGGGGAAAAAGGCACACTTTTACATTGCTGGTGGAGTTGCAAATTGGTACAACCACTCTGGAAAGCAGTGTGGAGATTCCTCAGAAAACTTGGTATAGACCCACCTTTTGACCCAGTTATTCCACTCCTTGGTTTATACCTAAAGGACTTAAAATTAGTATATTACAGTGACACAGCCACATCAATGTCTATAGCAGCTCAATTCACAATAGCTAGACTGTGGAACCAATCTAGATGCCCTTCAACAGACGAATGGATAAATAAGCTGTGGTATATATATATACAATGGAATACTACTCAGCCATAAAGAAGAACAATATTATGGCATTTGCAGATAACATTTGTTCTTTATATTATGGGATTGCCATGGATCTTTGTCAAAAGTAATTCAACCATAGTAGTTTATTTCTGGACTCAAAATTCTGTTCCTTTTTTCTTTCTGTTTATTTTATGTCAGTATCAGTACTCTTCTTTTTCTCAATGACTGTTTTAATATATATATATATATATATATATATATTTTTTTTAATATTTTTTTTTTGCAGTGCTGGGGATTGAACCCAGGTCCTTGTGCTTGCAAGGCAGGCACTCTACCAACTGAGCTACATCCCCAGCCCTAATATATATATTTTTTAATTTGTTCTAATTAGTTATGTATGACAGTAGAATGTATTTTGACACATCATACATAAATGGAGTGTAACTTCTCATTCTCCTGGTTGCACGTGATGTAGAATCACACTGGTTGTGTAATCTTATATGCACATAGGGTAATAATGTCCAATTCATTTTATTATCCTTTCTACCTCCATACCCGCTTCCCTCCCTTCACTCCCCTCTGTCTAATCCAAAGTACGTCTATTCTTCTCTTAGATCCCCTTATTGTGAATTAGCATCTGCATATCAGAGAAAACATTCAGCTTTTGGTTTTGGGGTTTGGCTTATTTCACTTAACATGATGTTCTCCAGCTCCATTCATTTACCTGCAAATGCCATAATTTCATTCTTCTTTAAGACTGAGTAATATTCCATTGTATATATATATATATATATATCATATTTTCTTTATCCATTTATCTGTTGAAGAGCACCTAGGTTTGTTCCATAGTTTAGCTATTGTGAGTTGAGCTGCTATAAACATTGATATGGCTATGTCACTGTAGTATGCTGATTTTAAATCCTTTGGGTATTAACTAAGGAGTGGGATAGCTGGGAGTACCACACTGTTAATTACTATAGCTTTATGTTAAATTTTGAGATGTGGTAGTATAGGTACTCTAATTTTGATCTTTTTAAGATTGCTTTTGGCTATTTTGGGTTCTATTTCCATATATGTTTTAGGATTAGCTTGTCCATTTTGAAAAAAAAATAAACCTGCTAGAATTTTGATCAGGATCACACTGAATTTATATGTCAACTAGGGGAGTATTGTCTTTTTTTTTTTTTTTTTTTTTTTTTTTTTGCAGTGCTGGGGATTGAACCCAGGCACTCTACCAACTGAGCTATATCCCCAGTCCCAATACTGCCATCTTAATAATATTAAATCTTCCAATCTGTGAACATGGAATTGTTACAGGGCTGGGGCCTTCTAGGAAACTGAGGCAGTGCAAAGGTCCCCCTCCTCCCGAAACACTGATTCTTAAAATCAAGTCAGAAAATTTCTGTGTGGCTCAGAGTAATAGGCATTAGTTTATTGAAGGGATAGGAGAGAGTGAGTTCTTTCAGAGAGGAGAGGGACTGTGTGCCTCTTCTGCACTCCAGTTTTATTGAGGATCCCAGAAAAGTTTCCAGAGAGTCATGCCCAGGTCCACCTCTTGACTTTTGACTGAGAGCAGGACGACATCAGACTTTCAAGTCCCCACTGCCATGAAAACTCCAGGTCATTTGGGCCCATGCTGACTGGTTCTAATTGGATCCTTAACCATAAATTCTTCCAGACTTTATGGTTAGGAGGAATTATCCTTATCTCTCTGAATTTTGGGTTCTGGTCTGTGAGAAGGGTTACGAGAGTTTCCCCCTTCAGGGTTCTTCTTACCAATATTATTTTGGGCCTGCATTTCTCCTGCAGATGAAATCTTGCATTGCTTTTATTAAGTTTATTCCTAAGAATTTTTTTTTTCAATACTGGGAATTTAACCCAGGGGCACTCTTCAATCCCTTTATAATTTTTTTTTTTTTTAATTTTGAGACAGGGTCTTACTAAGTTGCTAAGGCTACCCTTGAACTTTTGAACCTTCTGCCTCAGGTTCCTGAGTCACTGGAATTACAGGTATATGCCAACACACCCAGGTAGCATTTATCTTTTTCAATTATACTATGAATTATTTTCATATATTTATTTTCATATCATTTCTTGTTAGAGGAATGCAAATGATTTTAGTGTATTAATCTTGAATAGTGATTTTGCTAAATTTCTTAGTTCTAATTTTTGAGTTTCTTAGAATTTTTAAAATACAGGAGCATGTTGCCTGCAAAGAAGGGCAATTTTATTTCTTTCTTTTAATCTGTAGGCTTTTATTTTTATTTTATATAATTTTATTTTTGCAGATTGCATTGGCTGAACTCAACTTACAATGTTCAAGAGATGAGAACAGAGATCTTGGTCATAGAGGGAAGGCCTTCAATATTTCACTGTTAAGCATATTGGTTGTAGGTTTTACATACATTTTATCAGGTTAAGGTTTACTTCTATTTCAAGAGGTGTTTTTTATCATGAATAGGCACTGAATATTATTAAATTATTTTTTCTACATATATTCAAATGATCATGTATATGGTCTTTTATTTTATTAAAATGGTATAAGTCAAAGTGCTGGGGATATAGCTCAGTTGGTAGAGTATTTGCCTCATAAGCACAAAGCCCTGGGTTCAATCCCCAGCACTGAAAAAAAAAAAAGGTATAAATTGAATTTTAAATGTTAAATCATCCTTGTACAGTGGGATAAATCACATTTGATCAAGGTATATAAGTTTTTAAAATATGTTACTACATTTAATTTGTGAGTGTTCTGTTAGGATTTTTTGCATGTGTGTGTTTGTATGTTCATAGCTACAAGGGTTATTAGTCTGTAGTTTTCTTGTGATGTCTTTGGCATTAAATATAAGAGTAATAATGACCTCACAGAAGGACTTTAGAAATGTTCCCTCCTCTTCCATTTCTTGAAGAATTTGCAGAAGATTGGTATTATTTCTTCTTAAATATTTGAAAGAATTCACAGGCGAAGCCATTTGGGCCTAGCATTTTCTTTTTCTTTTTTTTTTTTTTTTAATATTTTTTAGTTGTAGATGAACACAATATCGTTATTTATTTGTTCTTATGTGGCACTGAGGATTGAACCCAGTGCCCTGCATGTGTGAGGCAAGTGCTTTACCACTGAGCCCCAGCCTCAGCCCATGGGCCTAGCATTTTCTTTGTGGATAGATTATTGTTTTTATTTTGGTGTGGGGATTAACCCCAGGGCCTTGCCGATACCAAGCACATGCTCTACGTCAGTACAAACCCAGATGCAGATTTTTAAAATATTAAGTGTGTTGTTATAAGGAGTGGTGGACAGGATAATGGCCTCCTACAGATAGTCATGTCTTAATCCCTAGAGCTTATTAATGTCACTTGCAAGACTCTTAAAAGTTAAAGAGAGAGGAAGAAGAGGAGGTAGAGTGACGTGATGTGCAAAGCATTTGATCTGACCCTGCTTGCACTGTAGATGGAGGAAGGTGTTCATGAGCCAAGTACTGAGTGCTTCCTCTACAAGCTGGAAAAGTCAAGGAACACTGCCCTCTAGATCCTTCAGCTTTTACTCCAGTTTGCTTTGTCTCTTTCAATCAGTACTGGGGATGGAACCCAGAGCCCCCATGTTAGGCACGCACTGTAACACAGAGCTACACCTCCAGCCCTTTTTATTTTTTGAACAGGGTCTTGCTAAATCGCCCAAGTTGGTCTTGAACTTGGGATCCTTCTGCCTCAGCCTCTGTGTCATTGGGATTATAGGCATGAACCTTTGTGCCTGGCATAGGTTGTTGATTCGACACCTTTTACCTTTTCTAATATACGTTTGGTGTGTGTGTGTGTGTGTGTGTGTGTGTGTGTGTGTGTTATTGAGGATTGAACCCAGGAATTTTTTAACACTGAGCTACATCCTTAGTCCCATTTTAAATTTTATTTTGAGTTAGGGTCTCACTAAATTGCTGAGGTTGGCCTCAAGTTTATGATCTTCCTGCCTCGGCCTCTTAAATTGCTAGGATTACAGGCATGTACTACCATGCTTTGATTCTAATACAGGTTTTTAAATATATAAATTTGTTTCTAAGCACTACTTTAGCTATATCACATGCATTTTGATATGTTGAAATTTTATTATTGTGAAGGGAATTTTTTTAAATTTCTTGGATTTCTTCATTGGCCCAAAAGTTATTCAGAAGTATATTATTTAATTTACAAGTATTTATGGGTTTCTCAAGTTTCTTTGGTTGGTTTATTTCTAGTTTAATATTGTGGTTAGAGAATATTCTTTGCTTGGTTTTTATCCTTTTTACATTTATAAGAATTGATTTATGGTCTAAGATCTTGTTTACCTGGGAAAATGATGCATGTGTGCCTGAAAAGAATTTGTATTATGCTAATTTTGTACAGAGTGCTCTATTGACATCATTAAGCCAAGTCCAAGGCTTTGATCTGCCTGTTGAATTTTTGGCCATTTCTTTTTTTTTTTTTTTTTTGGAACTGGAGATTGAAGTCAGGGGCACTCGGCCACTGAGCCACATCCCTAGCCCTATTTTGTATTTTATTTAGAGACAGGGTCTCACTGAGTTGCTTAGTGCCTCGCTAAGTTGCTAAGGCTGGCTTTGAACTCTCGATCCACCTGCCTCAGCCTCCCGAGTCGCTGGGATTACAGGCGTGCGCCACAGCGCCGGGCTGGCCATTTCTTCTATTTATTTTTGAGTGGGTTTATTGACATCTCCAACATTGCTGAATTGTCTACTTCTTCCTTCAATTTTGTCAGTTTTTGCTATATTTATTTTGACCTTTGTTGTTATGGGTTTGTTTTATTTTCTGGATATATTGACCATTTATCATTGTAAAATTTCCATTTCTATCTGTAATAATATATATTGTACGAAAGTCTATTTTGTCTGAGCTAAGTATAGTCTTTCCACCTCTCCTACATACTGTTCACATTCTTAGCCCTCTTTATTATTTTTATTTTGACATGTTGTTACATGTGTCATTATTTCATTCCTTTTATGGATGAATAATATTTCATTGTACATGATAGACCATATTTTGTTCATTCACTTGTCCACTGATGGACATTTGTTTCCACCTTTGGCTATAATAAATAATACTGCTGTAAGCATTCATTACAAGTTTCTTTCTGGACATATATTTTCATTTCTTTTGGGTACATGGCTAAGAGTAGAATTGCTGGGCTTGCTTTGGTTATCTCATGTGGTTAACCAGATGTCAGCTGGGTCAGCAGTTTTCTGAAGGCTCATTTTGGCTGGATGTCCAAGATAGTTCACTCATATGGTTGTTGGTTGATGCTGTTGATTAAAGTTCAGCAAGTTGTTGACCCAATCATCTGCACGTGACTTTTTCAGCATGGTGGTCTTTTTTATAACTTCCATCAGAGTCCATGTGTGTGTGTGTATTTATTTTGAGTATTTTTTAGCTGTTGATGGACCTTTATTTTATTTATTTTTATGTGGTGCTGAGGATCAAACCCAGTGTCCTGTACATGCTAGGCAAGCGCTCTACCACTGAGCCACAAACCCAGCACATATTTATTTTGTGGTCCTACCAATTGAACTCAGAGCCTTGTGCAAGTTAGGTAAGCATTGTACCATTAAGCTACATCCCCACCTCTTTTTATTTCATCTTGAATCAGGGTCTCACTGAGTTGCCCAGACTGACCTTGAACTAACTTGTGATCCTTCTACTTCACCCTGCCCAGTAGTTGGGATTAAAGGTGTGTGCCACTACTCCTGGCTATTTTATATCTATTGTGATGACTACTTATTTTTATTTATGAAAGTTGTATTTATTTCTTTTTTGATCCCATTTCCTTTGTAATTGTCTCAGTCATTTGTTATGACTGTCCTTAATCCTTTATATCATCCTTATAGATTATATCTGATAATATTTTTATTCATGTGTTTGGTAATCTAATCCCACTGTTCACTGAGTTCACTGAGTCCTGCTCATGAAGGGTGTTTTCTTGCATGTTTTATAATTGTATTTATTTCTTTTGAGACAGGATCTTGCTATATTGCCCAGGGTGGTCTCAAATTCCTGGGTTTAGGTGATCTTCGTGCCTCAGTCTCCTAAATGCTGGTATTATGCTTGGCTATGTTTTGTACTTTTAGATTGTGGTGTCATCTTTAGTGTGGTTTTATCTTTTGAGGCTCCTGGGCAGTTTAAGTTGAAGGTTCACTTACTTTCATTTATTTCTGTTAAGTGCCCCAGGAATATTACTAAGACAGACTACAATTATGTTCAGGAGCATTCAGTGACATTCCTATATAGAAACTTGTGTGTGTGTGTGTGTGTGTGTGGGTGTGTATAATAGGATTTTTGGAATAAGGCTTTACCTCAAATTTTTACTTATTTATTCTTATATTTTATGGTATGGGGGATTGAACCCAGGGGTGCTTTGTCATTGAGCTACATCCCCAGTTCCTTTTAATTTTTTATTTTAAGACAGGGTCTTGCTAAGTTGCTGAGGATGGTCTCAAACTTGTGATATACTTGCCTCAGCCTCCTGAGTTGCTGGGATTTATAGGTGTGTGTCACAGTGCCATGCTACCTCAAAATTTTAAAGGCTCTAACATAAAAATAATTTTGATCAAAGTTTACCTTATAGGTTGGATAAATTTGAACTGCTCTCCTCACACAGAGAAATTTCATTTTAAAATTCATTATAAAACTTAATATTTGATGTCACTCTTATTGCAATAAATAAATGTGCTGGTAAAATAGCAAAATTATAACATTTTAATAATTTCTGTAATTTTCAGAGTGTTAGCCATGTGTTAGATTCTTTAAGTGCTTTCTGTTATTTATCTCTATTGTGAACCTAGAAACATATGTATTATTATCCACTTTCCTAAATGAACACACTGAGGCTTGGAGAAGAATGGATCTAGGACTGAAGAGTATTTCTGTTTGTCATGAAAGCCCAGATTTTAACAGCAAAATGTTAGTTCTTCTGTTGGTATTTTTTATTGATTGGTTAATGCTGGGACCTCATGCATGGTAGGTAATTGCTCTGTCACTGAGTAACAGCCCCAGCCCTACTTGGTATTTTTAAAAAATGCTATGCTAAAAAGAGGTATATCCAGGCCAACTATGGGTTCTCTTCACTGAACTCTAGTTACTTAAGAACCCAGTGTGATCAGGTGTGGTGATGCATGCCTGTAATCCCAGTGGCTCTGGAGACTGAGGCAGGAGGATGGCAAGTTCAAAGCCAGCCTCTGCAACAGCAAGGCACTAAGAAACTCAGTGAGACCCTGTCTCTAAATAAAATACAAACAAGGGCTGGGGATGTGGCTCAGTCAGTGGTTGAGTGTCCCTGAGTTCAATCCCTTGTACCTGCCCCTGACCCCCAAAGAACCCAGTGCAACATAGCTCCTATCACATTGAACAGTGCTGATCACTGCACCAGAAGAAAAAGGGAACCTTAGAAGGTCTTGCACCAATAATTAAATGCTGTAGTTCAGAAATACACATCATTTCTTTTCATAGCTCTTTGACCAGTACTAGTCAGTGTCCCCACCCATTCACAAGTCAGTCAGGAATTGCAACCCAATAAATGCCTGGGAGACAGAGGTATTTAATGAGTTAAATATTTAATGACTGTTAACTACATATAATTTCAACTGATGGCTGGTATCTTACAAGGTCTTAATATGGTTTCGACAGTGCCAGAAATCACATCCAGAGAAAGAACACTCAGAAAAAGAAGAGTCATTATTCTTTTTTTAAAAATATTTCTTTTAGTTGTAGATGGACACAATACCTTTATTTATTTATTTTGTGGTGCTGAGGATCAAACCCAGTGCCACACACGTGCCATGCAAGAGCTCTACTACTGAGCCACAATTCCAGCCCCAAGAGCCATTATTCTTAACAGCAAGAAAAATTTCCCTAGAAGCCCCCAATAGACTTCACTTAGTATTGTCCAGAACTGAATCTAATGTCTATTCTTAACCAATTGCTGGCAAAAGGAAAGATGATGATGATGATGATGATGATGATGATGATGATGATGATTTTGTGGGGGGTACTGAGGACTGAACCCAGAGGTACTCTACCACTGAGTTACATCCCCAAACCTTTTAAAGATCTTTTATTTAGAGATAGGGTCTCATTAAATTGCCCAGGCTGAACTTGAGCTTGTAATCCTCCTGCTTCAGCCTCTCAATTAACTGGGATTACAGGCATGTACCACTGTGCCTGGCTCTGAGGAACAAGATTATTATGGTTAGATCAGTTCAGGGGATCCACCTTCTAGAGTCAGGGATTGAGTCACTTTCCCTTGAAGCTCATGGGTGTCTGGATTTGTGAAAGTGTTGAAAAGGATATTAAAATAAACTTCTCTGGCATGTTTAGTGAGCCAAATCCACAAAGGAAAGATACTTCAATACTGTCATTATAATAGGTTGAAACCAAGATGAGAAAGTGGAAAATAATTGTAGGCAGAAAATCAATGGAATCTTCTACCAAAGGCTAATGTAGAGGGATAGAGTGATCAATAAAAAATATTGTACAGCTAGAGGTAATGGTTCACACCTAAAATTCTAGATCCTTGGGAAGCTGATGCAGGAAAATCACAAATTCAAGGCCAGCCTCAGCAACTTAGTGAGACCCTATCTCAAAATAAAAAAAAATTTTTTTAAAAAGGGCTGGGGATATAGCTCAGTGGTAGAGTGTACCTGAGTTCAATCCCCAGTACTGAGAGATAAAAAATGATACAATGGGGGCTGGAGGTTTAGGTTAGTGGTAGATCATGTGCTTTACGTGTACAAGACCCTGGGTTTGATCTCCAACACTGTAAAGCCAAATAAAATAAAAACCAAAAGGCAGGAACTAAGAAATGAAATTGACCAAAATCATGCTATGTACATATAAAAATACACCATACTGATTTACACCTTTATGTATCTCTATACAGAACCAATTAAAAAACGAATAACTAGAAGGAAGACCAGTAGAGTAAGGGAATGGGACTAGGGGCAGGAGGAGGGGAAGGAAAGAGGAATTACTGGGGACTGAAATGGAGCAAATGTATTCCAAGCATTAATAATTATGTCAAAAAGAACCCCACTGCTATGTGTAACTATAATGCACTAATGAAAAATTAAAAATCAACCCAAGGTCTAGTTCTGACATGTAATTTGATTAGATTTATGCAACTAATGTTCAAAGCAGATGTTAAACCAAAGCAATATGTTTCCAGTTTGTATTCCTTTTTTCTTTGCAGTACAGGTGATTGAACCCAGTGGGGCCCTACCACTGATCTATAGCACAGCCCTTTATATTTGAGACAGAATCTAGTTAAGCTGACCAGAGTGGCCTGGAACTTGCAATCCTCCTACCCAGCTTCCTAAGTACCTGAGTTGACAGGAGTGTGTCACCCTGTCTGGTCCAAAATTTATGTTCTTGAACTGTATTACTTATGTTTCTTCCACAAGTAATATATATTCACACAATGAAGAAGTGCTTACTGCATTTCTACTTGATAAATACACTGGACCCAGTTCTAGGCTTTGGGGATTCAGCAACGAACAAAACAAATCTGATTTCATTAATTTACATTTTGGTGGGGGAGATGGTTCAATTTAATAAAAGTGATACATGTTATTAGAAAAAGATAAATGATGTAGAGAAAAATAAAATATTTGATACATGAAGTGTCATTTAAGAAAAATCTAGGAAGAGGGAACTTATTCTAAAGAAATACAGGGCTGAGGAGTGATCCTGGCCAAATTATATTGTCCTACAAATATGTAACAACAAATCCTGTCCTTATGTACAACTATAATATGCCAGTAAAAATATGGGGAGGGGAAAGAAATACAGGGCTGGGTTGTACCTCAGTGGTATAGCTCTGCATAGCATGCACATTGATTACAAATTGATTCCCAATTTGTAAAAAATAAAAATGAAAAATGTACAAAGGTTCTGATTTGGGTGCCTGGTGAGTTTTCAGAAACTGTAAGGAGGCTAGGGTAACTAGTATAAACTGAACTAGAAGGTGAATTGCAGGCATGAGATGGGGGAGGTAAAGTCCTTCTTTTGGGACCTTATACATAGGTCACTGTAAAAACTTTAGCTATCCTGTTAGGTGCGGTGATGCAAGCCTGTAATGCTTGGGAGGCCGAGGCAGGAGGATCACAAGTTTGAGGCCAGCCTTAGCAACTTCGTAGATCCTTAGCAACTTAGGGAGGGTCTCAAAATAAAAAAGACTGGGATGTAGCTCAATGGTAGAGTGCCTTGGGTTCAATTACCAGTACCATAAATAAATAAAGTTAAAAAAAACAACAAAACTTTAGCTGTCCTAATGGGGAAGACAGAAAGAAAGCTTTTGAGTGGAAGATTACTTCTGGCTTAGTTATTTTTTTTTCTCAACAGATTCTTTTTTTTAAACTTTATTTTTTTTTTAATGTGGTACTGAGGACTGAACACAGAGTTTCACACATGCTAGGCAAGTGTGAAGGCCTAGGCACAACCCCAGCCCTGGCTTTGTTTTTGACTTTTCTTTTCTTTTTTTTAGGTCCTGGGGATTGAAGCCAGGGACACCTTACCACTGTGCTACATTTGCAGCCCGTTTTGTTTTATCTTGAGAAAGGTCTCCTTCAGGTGTAAAGGCAGGTCTGGAACTTGTGATTCTCTTGCCTCAGCCTCCTGAACAGGTAGGATTACTGATGTGTACCACACCTGACTTTGGTTTAATTTTATTAATTAATTTTTTTTGATACTGGGGATTGCTTAGCCACTGAGTAACATCCCAGCCCTGTTTTAGTTTTTATTTTGAGACAGGGTCTTGCTAAATTGCTTAGGGCCTCACAAAATTGCTGAGACTGGCCTCAAACTTGCAATCTTCCTGCCTCACAGGGATTACAGGTGTGTACCACCATGATCAGCTAGCTTAGTCTTAAAAGGATTAATCTGGCTGCTCTCTGAAAACAGTTGGGAGGCAACTGCAGTAATTCTAGTGAGATGATGGTGTCCTGGGCCATGGTGAAGGCAGTGGATTAACTTTATAGATATGAATATACTTTAATGATAAAGCTGACAGTTTAAGACTTGGAGGTGAAATATAAAAAAAGGAGAAGAATAAAGGATGACTCCAAAATTTTTTGGCCTGAGTTAAGGAAGTGAGTTAGCAATATTAGACATGGGAAAGATTGTGAATATAGCTGGTTCAGAAGATTAGGAATTGTTTTAGATGTCTGAGATTCAAACTTGAGATCTTATATTTCTAAATGGAGAGCAGTTGAAAATTATTAAAGAAGGCACTTGGACCTGTGTGCAGTGGTGCATACTTATAATGCTAGGTACTTGGGGGGATGAGTGAAGGAGGATTGAAAGTTCCAGGCTGGCCTGGGCAACTGAGACCCTGTCATAAAAAATAAAAAAGGCTGGGAATGTGCCTCAGTAGTAAAGGGTCCCTGGCTTCAATCCCCACTGTTAAAATGAATAAATTAAAAAAAATAAAAAGGGCCGTAATGTAATTTGAGATCATGTATTGTGATGTCTCTGGCATCATTCTTCTTGCTCAGTACTTCTTTGGTTATTCTGGGTGTGTTATTCTTCCAAATGAATTTTAAGACTGCTTTTCTAATCCTGTGAAAAAATGTCATTGCTATTTTGATAAGGACTGCATTGAATCTGTATGATACTTTTTGTAGTATGGCCATTTTGACAATATTAATTCCACCTGAGAATGTGGGAGTTCTTTCCATCTTCTGAGTTCTTCTTCAGTTTCTTTGGTGTTCTGTCATTTTCTTTGTAGATGTGTTTCAACTCCTTAGATTTATTCCCAAATATTTTATTTTTTTGAGGTTGTTGTAAATGAAATAGTTTCCCTGATTTCTTTCTCAGCAAAATTACTATTGGAGTATAGGAAAGCTATTGATTTATAAATGCTGATCTTGTATCCTGCTATTTTGCTGGATTTGTTTATAAACTCAAGAAGTCTTCTGGCAGAGTTTTTGGGTCTTCTAGATATAGGATCATGTCATCAGCAAATGGAGACAATTTTACTTCTTTTTCTACTCGTATCCCTTTAATTTCCTTTTCTTGCCTGACTGTTCTGACTAGAGTTTCCAGAACTATGTTAAAAAGGAGCGGTAAGAGTGGGCATCCTTGTCTCATTCCTGAATTTAGAGGAAATGCTTTTGGGTTTTCTCCATTCAGTATGATGTTGATTTGGATTTGTCATATATAGCCTTTATAATGTTGAGCTAAGTCCCTTCTATCTCTAATTTCTCCAATTTTTTAAAACAATTTTTTTTTAGTTGTAGGTGGACACAATACCTTTATTTTTATTTTTTTATGTGGTGCTCAGGATTGAACCCCAGCCTCCTGCATGCTAGGTGAGCGCTCTACCACTGAGCCACAACCCCAGTCCCAATTTCTCCAATGTTTTTAACATGAGTGGGTGTTGGATTTTGTCAAAGGCTTTCTGCATCTATTGAGATGATCATGTGATTCTTTAAAAATTTTTTTACATATTTAAATTTGTTCTAATTAGTTATACATGATGGTAGAATGCATTTATGCATTTTGATAAATCATACATAAATGGAGTATAATTTCTCATTTTTCTGATTGTACCTATGATCACGTGAGTCTCATCCTTAATGCTATTTATACTACAGAGTAACAAAAATGGCACAGTATTTATACTATAGAGTAACAAAAATGGCACAGTATTGGCATCAAAACAGAAACGAAGACCAATGCAACAGAAGACACAGAGACAAACCCACATGGATAGTCATCTGATATTTGACAAAATTGCCAAATACATAAGTTGGAGAAAAGACAGCCTTTTTAACAATGATGCTGAGAAAACTAAATATCCAAATGTAAAAAATACAACAGGATCCCTTTCACCCTGCACAAAAGTCAACTCAAAAGTGAATCAAAGACCTAGGGATTAGACCAGAAATTATGCAACTGCTAGAAGAAAACATAGGATCAATACTCCAATATATTGGCACAGTCACCAACTTCCCTAACAAGACACCTCAAGTTTAAGAAGTAAAACCAAGAATCAATTAGTGGGATACCATCAAATTTAAAGTTTGTGCACAGCAAAGGAAACAACAGCAGTATGAGAGAGCATAGAGAATGAGAGAACTTTGTGAGCTACTTCTCTGACAGGATTAACATTCAGGACATAAAGATCTCAAAAACATGAAAAATAAACTCCCAAGTAATCTAGTCAATAAATGGGCAAAAGAACTAAATAACTTTTCAAAAGAAGAAATACAAATGGCCAAAAAATATGTGAAAAAAATGTTCAATATCTTTAGCACTCGGGGAAATGCAATCAAAACTACATTTAGGGACTGGAGTTGTACCTCAATAGTGGAGTGCTTTTCTTACATAGATGAGGCACTGGGTTCGAATTTCAGCACCACACACAAAAAAAGGTATTGTGTCCATTTACAACTAAAAATACAAAAAACTCCCCAAAAAACTACATTGAGATTTTATCTCACTTCAGTTAGAATAGCAATTATCAAGAATATAAATAATAATAAATGCTGGTGAGGATTCAGGGAAAAAGGTACAATCATACATTATTTGTGGGACTACAAGTTAGTACCACCACTTTGGAAGGCAGTATGGAAATTCCTAAAAAGACGGGGAATGGAACCACCATATTATCCACTTATCAACATTCTATAATGATATAGATCTGTTAGTGTGTATAGCAGCACAAAAGCCAAGTTATGGAACCAGCCCAGGTACCCATCAAAAGATGAATGAAGAAAATGGGGTACCTATATATACAATGGAATTTTACTAAGCCATAAAGATGAATAAAGATTATTGCATTTGTGGATAAATAGATGGAACTGGAGAATATCAGACTAAGTGAAATAAGCCAAATTCAAAATAAAGGGTTGAATGTTTTCTCTCATATGTGGAAGCTAGAGCAAAATAAGAAAAAAAAAAGTGTGTAAGTGTGTTTGTGTGTGGTGAAATCCCATGAAAATAGAAGGCAGATCAATGGAATAGCAGAAGGGAATAGAAAAAGGAGAAACTATGGAATGAATTGATCAGATTGTGCTATGTAGATATATGATTATATTATAGTGAATTATATATATATAAAATTGAAAAACCAATAAATAAACAGAAGACCAGGGGAGTAGAGGAAGGGGGATGGGGGCAGGAGGAGGGGAGAAAGAGGAATTTCTGGGGACTAAAAGGGAACAAATTATATTTCATGCATGTATGATTATGTTAAAACGAACCCTACTATTATATGTAACTGTAATGCATTACTAAACACATTAAAAATAAAAAAAAATAAAAAGGGCTGGGATGTAGCTCAGTGGTAGAATGCTCGCCGAGCAAAAGTGCAAACTTTGGGTTCAATTCCCAGCATCTCACACACACACACACACACACACACACACACACACAGAACTTGGGCATAGTAACTTTGACTTTTTAATCTTTTGGGAAGGGATGGTGATTAAACGCAGGGCCTCCCACATGCTAAAAAAGTGCTCCACTGCTGAACAACACTCCCAGCCCCTAAATTTTAAAAGTTTTATAGCCTCTTCCAAATAATACTTCCACCTCATAAAAATCAGTAAGAAATAAGTGGGCTCAATGACTCACACCTCTCATCTCAGTTACTCAAGAGGCTGAGGCAGGAAGATCACAAGTTCCAGGACAGCCTGACAATTTACCAAGATCCTGTATCAAAATACAAAAGAGGGCTGCGGATATAGCTCAGTTGTAAAGTGCCCCTGTGTTCAATCCCTAGTACCAAACAGGGGCTGTGGTGGAGTTTTATGTTTTCACCATAAATGTTTGAGATGATGGATGTTTAACCTGATTTTAATATATATACATGTATTGAAACACCATATCCCATTAACATGCACAATTTTGTTTTATATATCAGTTAAAAAATAAATTTCATCAGAGGGGAGACCAAGGCAGGAGGATTACAGATTTCCCAGCCAGCCTCAGCTACTTAGGAAGACTATCTCAAAATAAAAAATAGAAAGGACTGGAGAAGTATCTCAGTAGTAGGGTGTCCTAGTTCAAACACCGGTACAGTGAAAAAAATTTTTTTTTGGTACCAGGGATTGAACTCAGGGGCACTCAATCATTGAGCCACATCCCCAGCCCTATTTTGTATTTTATTTAGAGACAGGATCTGAGTTGTTTAGTGCCTTGCTGTTGCTGAGCTGGCTTTGAGCACTCAATCCTCCAGCCTCAGCCACGGGGATTATAGATGTGTGCCTTGGAGCCTCACAAAAAACCCCATTTTTTTAAAAAATAATAAAGAACAGTTCTAAACCAAATTTTTATTCTTAAGTAAATAAAATGGAATTTAATCTGCCATCTAGCTGATAGGCAGTTTTTTTCTATTTTATTTCTAATGAGGTAAAAAAATGTTTTGCTGGTTGAAGTAGATTAATGATAGAAGCATTTTTCATACTATTTATTGTTTATATTTTTTCTAAGTCTCTAGCTTATTTTTTGTTGTAAAAATACATATTTTACTAATTAATGGATGAACAGAAAGTAGAATACTGCATTCGATCATTCCATCTGGGTTGCTGTTGAGACTGAAGATTCTATGCTGTTGGGATAGTTAATACTTTCACTATTCTTGCAGTTTTCAAAGTAGAAATATTTTTTATTGCTTTTAGTAATTTAAAAAGGTAATATGTGGGTGTTCTTACAAAGCATTCAAACAGTATAGAAATATACACAGTAGAAAGGTATAGACTCCATAATTCCATTCCCATATAACCAATTGCAGAAGTCATGGATTTAGTCATAGATAGAAATGTAATAAATACATGAAATAAAATTATTTATATGGTAATAAAAAACCCAAATAGTAAGTATGGATGTAACCAAACATTTTAACATAGCCATACTAAGAAGATAGAGAAGACAGAGGGAGATATAAGAGATTGAAAAAAATCCTCCCTTATCCTGCTGAATTGACAGAAATAATATGCATACCTTTTTTTTTTTTTTTTTAGGCAATGTTCTTACATATAAAAAAAAGCCAGTGAAGTTATAAGTAGTTGCTCATGGGAAACAGAATCTGGTGCTACAGGATGGTCAGACAAATAGGTTCTGTGTTTGGGTGCAAGATTTTTAGAGCTACTTCATATTTTATGGGTATTTATAACACTCAGATTGAGATTAAGCTAAGAGAAAAATAAAATGATAAAGCACCCATATTTAAGGGCAAAATTCTCTTGAAAGGTTTATTAAAATTCCTAATAATAAACCAATTTTCCAGTCTTTATGAAGTTTTGTTTTGAGATTAAATTTATTTGAAAAATGCTGATGTAATTCAATTGGACATGAATAGTTTTTACTATGAAGTTTTTAAATAAATCGTTTGAATATCTACCTTTTCCCATGGGATAACAATAATATTACTAAGATAGTTTTCTTATTTTTATTATATTTAGTTCTTTATAAGATTATTACTAACAAATCCTGATTTTTAATACAGGTTGAGAATTCCTTACCAAAAATGCTTAAGCCCAGAAATATTCTGGATTTTGGAATAGTTACACATACAAAGTGAGATATTTTAGGGATGAGACCTAAGTTTAAACATGAAATTCATTTATGTTTCATATATTTCCACACATAACCCAAAGGTAATTTTATGCATTTTTATTTTAACAAATATTTATCTTTTTGCCGTATTGGGATTTCTCAGAGGTTCTCTGCTACTGAAGTTATATTCCCTTTTAATTTTTTTTTTTTTCTGAAAACAGGGTTTTGCTAGTTGCAGAACTGTCCTGGAACTTGTGATCCTTCTCCCTCAGTCTCCCAAATCACTGGGATTATAGGTGTGTGCCACAACACATGGCTTATATAAATTTTAATAATGTGGATGAAAAAAAGTATTTATGGCATGGAATTTTCCACCTCAGGTTTTTGGACCATTTTGAATTATTTTGGACTTTTGAGTTAGGGATGCTCAATCTGTACTTTGCTAAGGCAAGAGAGAAACATAATGCTTTAAAATTATTTTAAAATTTCCTATGAACTATTTTATAGTAAAAAACTATTTGATATTAAGTATTCTTATATTTGAATACTAAAAGTAATCTTTAGTCCCCAAATGAACTTTATACTCCAAGATTATGTTTTTATTTTCAAGATATTTACATAATAAATACAATTTTAATCACTAAGTTCTTCCTCATCACTGAAATATGTGCTTTTCTTTATCCTTGGGCGTCTTGAATCATCCGATGTTGAGGGACCTCCTGCACTGGGTTTCCATTTGTTTTGTTCTTCTTCAATTTTGGCTTGCTATATGATGTGATTCAGAAAACAAATAAAACTAATGTTTTGTCTGATATTATTCATAGTGCATTAATTCAAACATGGCAAAAATGATACCACCTTTCCACCCTTCTTGGTCATGCAGACAATAAGATATCCCTCCCAACCCCCACACTTTGTCTCAATTACAATATTCCTTGAATCATCCTAGGTAATTTCTAAAAAATCTTTTTGGTTGAGCCAAACTCACTTGAATCAAATAATTCTGGCTCAATTCTATAATAAAAAAAGATTAGGAAATTTAAAATGTTTCAATGTTTTTCTTAAAATTTAGAAAGAACAAATAGGAACTTTTCATTCCCATTTGTTAGAGAAATAGTCTGTAACCTCAAATTTTGGAGGTGAGAGGGAAAGATAGAGGCTGTCATGAGGAGACAGTCAATAAAATGAGTAATGGTCACTAGGTGTGGAGGCTGCACACTTATAATCCCAGTGACTGGGGGGCTGAGGTGGGAGAATCCCAAGTTTGAGGTCAGCCTGGGCTTAGCAAGACCCTGCCTCAAAATAGAAAATAAAAAGGGTTAGGGCTGGGCTGTGGCTGTAGCTCAGTAGTAGAGCCCTTGTCTCATACATGTGAGGCACTGGGTTCAATCCTCAGTACCACATTAAAAAAATAAATAAATAAAGATACTGTGTCCATCTACAACTAACAAAATATATATATATATATAAAAAAAAAAAAAAAAAAAAGGACGAGGGCTGTGGGTCAGTGGCAAAATGCCCCTGGGTTCAATTCAGCACCAAAAAAACCAAACCAAAACAAAACAAAAAAACAACAACAAAAAAACAAAGTAAGCAAGGACTATAAATCTTTATCCAATGTAACTACAGGATGGTACCTTAAAAAAAAAAATTTAGTACCTGAAATGCAATGGCCTGACTGAGACTGTCAAGAGCAGGATCCTCCCCTTCATCTTCACTTTCTTCTACTTCCTCACTAAATTAGTAGAAAGAGAGGAAAACAAAACAAAACAAAAAAAGATCAGCATGCAATCAAATGACAGTAAAAAGACAAATCAACACACTAGGGTATTTAGTAAGAATAGATATACATACATTTCTTCTTCTGGTTCAGGAACTTTCTTTTTTTTCTTTTTTTCTTTCTTCTTTGGAGGTTCCCGTTCTCCAAGCATATTTTTAGGACAGGCATAACTTAAGTGTCCACTTTCCTTTTGATTCACATTAAAAAGAAGAGGAAAAATTCTATATTCATTATTAACAGAAACCTTCCAGGTACTTTATGACAGAAGAGTTTTAGAATTAAAAAAAAATTCTCACACTGGGAATACACAAAAGAAAATACTGATTAAATCCATTACTTTAATATTTAGAAGGAGGAGTCTGTGGTATTATAACTCCTAATAAACTTCCTTAATAATTAGGGAGTATTTTAGAAGTTTCTCTAAGAGTAAAAGAAGTATTCTTCCCTTAAACATTTTAAACCTCAAGTTTCAAAGTATAAAACAATAGTTTACCTAGCACGAGCAAGGTCTAGAGTTCATTTCTCAGCACTGCAAAAAAAAGGAAAGTTTTTGTCTTCTTCATTTTTCTTAACTACTTTCATATCTAGACTATACCTGCACTATCCAAATACAGTAGCCACGAGCTCCATGTGGCTACTAAGAGCATGTCTGAATTGATATATATTATAAAGGGAAAATGCACATTGGATTTTGAAGACTTATGAAAAAAGAATATCTAAATCTTTTTTTTTTTTTTTTTTTTTGAAACCGGGGATTGAACTCAGGGACACTCAGCCACTGAGCCACATCCCCAGCCCTATTTTTGTATTTTATTAGAGACAGGGTCTCACTGAGTTGCTTAGGGCCTCGCTAAGTTGCTGAGGCTGGCTTTGAACTCATGATTTATCCAAGGATTCTCAGTAATTTAATATTAACTGTGAACATGGGAAATAATACATTCTATTGTGAACATAAATACCTCTGCTCCTTTTTTAAAGTGTGTTTTTTATTTTTATTTATTTATTTACTTTTGGTGCTAGGGACCAAACCCAGGACCTTATGTAGGATAAGTGCTGCTTTTAAATCAAAACTTAGGACTTTGGAACATCATCTTCAAAACATTCACTTAAAAGGGTTTAGAATCACAAGAACTGACAGAATAAGTTCATGTCCACACCACTGCTTGCTTCCTCTTTCTATTCATGCATCCATCTGTCTGCCTATATACCTTTCTTTGATTGGGAAGGGGAATAGGGTGTGGCAGTTGGGGAAAGGACCCCAAGCCATTTTCTTGAATCTTTTATGTGATTTTGAACCTAGGATATTGTCTCTGAGTAATTCTTTCTCCAGTTCCCCATTAATATCTCTGGATTTAGTTTAAGTATTTTATATAGTCATTTTAGAGATTGAAACTTTCTTGGTGCCATTATGGGTCTTGTTCAAAATTATTCTATGGCTATATCTCTCCTAATCACCAAAGTGTTACATGGGTGACAGCAGATCATGAGTAGACTCAGACAAGAAAATGTGGGGATAGTTCAGTTACAAAACAATAATGAAAAAACCTTTTTCAAAACAGTGGGTGTGGTGGTGCATGTCTATGTTCCCAGCTACTTGAGAGGATGAGGCAGGAGGATCTCTTGAGCAGGCAAGTTCAACACAAGCCTGGGCCATAGAGTGACAACCTGGACAACAAACAAAAATTGAAAACCTACTATCTCAGAGAGGATGGGTCAAATGATAGTACTGATACTTAATTTTGTATGTGTGGGTGTGGTCGTGGGTAGTAGTACTGGGGATTGAACCCAGGGGTACTTTATCACTGAGTGACATCCCCAGTCCTTTTTATTCTGAGACAGGGTCTTGCTAGGTTGCCCAGGCTGGCCTCAAACTTCTGATCCTCCTCCCTCAGCCTCCTGATTAGCAGAAATTATAGGCATGTGCCACTGTACCTAGTAGTAATAAATTGTGACACTTAAACATTGGCAAAATGTCACAGAAACAAGGAATATCCTTTTAATAAAAGTTTGAGTTACCAAAGATTTTCAAGACATTAAGATAAATAGCCTAATACTTTATAGAAAACAATTTAAAAGATATAGAAATTGGAGAAATTATCACTCTACATTATCCAATCACAGTTATCTCTAAATACTAAATTTAAATTAAATTTACTTAGATGAGCCTGAAGTCTCTAAGTAAAACAACTTTTATAACCTGGTTTTAGCTAGCCAAAAGTTTTTTTAAAAATTCTATCTTAATTTTTTGTGGTCCTGGGCATTGAAACCAGGGGCATTCTACTACTGAGCTACATTCTCAGCCTTTTTAAAAAATGTTGAGATAGGGTCTCACAAAGTTGCCCAGGTTGGCCTAGAACTTGTGATCCTGCCTCAGTTTCCCAAGTAGCTAGGATTATAGGTATGAGCCACTCTGTGTGGCTGCCAGTCAGAAGTTTTGAGGAACATCAATAAAACTCTATTGTGGAAAATACCTTAAACTATGAAGATTTCACTAAATTTTAGGTTTACTCACCCCACACTCATAACACTTAGATTTATCAAAGTAGTTTCGCCTTCGGATGAACTCAGCTGCTCTTCCATTGTCAATAGCAATGCTTGCCTTTATCACTCTACCAAACAACTAAACCAGAGAAAAATGTAAATGCAGAAGGATGTATTTCACAGAAACCTAAACTAGTTAATTGTTCTTATTTCTTCAAATCTTCAATTCCATTTATATTTTGGATGATTTTAGCAATTGTCCCACTTAACATGTGATGGTCTACCCTACGGTATTTTTCTTAGATTTTACCAATGTTTTGGGAGCCCAGTACATCTTTGACATCCCCATTAGATACCATCTGAATTTATGGATACTCTTGACTGTATTTCCCACATTTTTTGGAATGAACACAAAGTTTTTAGGTTTAAAAACCTTTGTGATGAATGGTTGGCTTACCTGTTTGTTGTTTATTGCTCTAGTGCAGTTTTGTGCAGAGTCTTTGTCCAAAAATAAAATAAATGCAACCCCTTTACTTTTCCTGGTATCTTTGTCTTTCATTATAGTAACCCTTAAAGCATAAACAAATTGCCAGTTAAAAATGAGGCAGTAATAAATTAAAAAAAAAAGAATATTTAGAAAACCCAAATTTTAAAAAAGGGTTAAATAATCAAACATTTACAAAGTAAGAGAAATCAGTATTTTTAAATCCAGCTATCTCTTCAAAGTAGAGATATCAAGAATGGAAATGAGAAAGTAACAGTGACTTACAAGTGAGCACAGTTATGATTAGGAGTCAATCAGAGATTGAAGGGTGAAGTAAAGAGATTATACAGAGAATGGAATCTTGAAGAATAATCATAGTTCCTCTTTTTTTTTATACTAACTACCTCATCCTGCAAAAAATCCCAAAACAAGACTGAGGTAGTCTCTTATACATAAAAATTAGAATGACTTATTTTTCTAAGGTTTTAGAATCTAATTGTATTCTTAATATTCTTAAAAGCATTTCCAGTTTGTTGGTTTTATCCCCACCACCTATGTACTTGAGTGACAAGGATTATGATGAGAGCACAGCGCTTGCTTTTTTTCCTGCCCCTTAAGTATCCCTTATGATGAGGTGGCTCCTGCTAACCAGGTGTAAGAAACCTGGATGTAATCCTTAACATCTTTCTTACTAATCCAGTCCTTATATACAAAGTAAGCATATCACTAAGCATTACCCATTTTACTTCCTAATGCTCCCTCAGCTCTGACCAGCTTCTGCCTCTCCATTTGCACCATTTTATTCCAGATTTCTCTTGGGCTACAGTTATAGCTTTGAGATTGGTCTCCAAAAAATTGTTCTTGTCACCTCTGTGACTGAGATTAAAATCAACTTGATTTAGAACAAAAAAAATTACATTTGTTTGGGGTTAATTAAGATTATAATCTCGAAACAAACAGATTCAAGCAGTCTTGAAAATGTGCTCCAAGGTTTTACAAAGTGGCAGTCAAATTTTTAGCTTTTAAATTACAAAGGGGTTGGAAATAACACTTGTTATGAATTATGATTAGTGAGGGCAGAAGTTAAGCTGTTTTGTAAGTAAGGAATTGGGTGCAGTTTCAGTCTCTGGGTAGTTTGGGAAAGGGGGTACCTTTACAGAAAGAAGTCAGCAATCATTAACAAAAAGGTCATCTCACATGGGGTGTGGGGGTGGATGTGCTTGCAGCCCATTTCAAAGGTGCAGCTGCAAAGATGTCTGAGATTTGATTTAACAATGATCTTCTGACTCCATCTGAGTATCTTGAACCAATGCTACTCCATTTTGTTTTTTTCCTTTACAACTCTAATTCATTCTTGACATTGAAGCTAGAATAAGCTTCTTAAAAGGTTTTAGAAGCCATACTGGGTACAGTGGCACATTCCTGTAATGCCAGCTACTTGGGAGGCTGAGGGGCAAGAGGATTACAAGTTTGAGGCCAGTCTTGGCTGTTTAAAAAAAAAAAGGAAAAGAAAAAAGAAAATTGGGCAGATAGGGATGTAGCTCAGTGGTAAAGCATGTGGCCCTGAGTTTGAGCCTTGGTATCACCTATCCCTTAAAAAAAAAAAAAAAAAAAAAAGGAGCATTCTTCATTCTTCAGTGGTTCCCGATGTTTTCAGGATGTAAACCAAATAAGATTAGGAATCACCTTGCATCTTGATCTATCCTTTCTCTTCCTTGCTTACTCATCTCCAGTCACATTGGCCTTCTTTGTTTCTTTTCTTTTCATGGTAATGAAGATTAAACCCAAGGGTGGTCTATCACCAAGATACAGACTTCCAGGGCTTTTTTTTTTTTTTTTTGAGACAGGGCTTTGAACTTGAGAACCTCCTGCCTCAGCCTCCCAAGTAGCTGGGATTACAGGTGTACACCACCATGCCTGGTCTTTGTTTCTTTATTTCAATTTATTTTCTCTTGCCACAAAGTCCGTGTACACGCTATTCCCTGTACATCTTCTCTTTTTTATTTCTTTTTTTGCGGTGCTAGGGACTGAACCCAGGGTCTCACAGTGCTAGACAAGCGCTTTATCATTGAATAAAATCAAGCTGATCTAGAACATCCCCACCCCCATCCTCCCATTCTTTTGGCCTATTTAGCTTTTACTTATTTTCAGCCTTTTTTTGTTTTTTTTTTTTGTACTAGGGATTGAACCACAGACAATCTACCACTGAGCTAGAGCCCCAGTTCTTTTTTATTTTTATTTTGTGGCAGGGCCTTGCTTGAATCTGCAATCCTCTTGCCTTAGTCTCCCACGTTCCTCACATTACAGGTCACTGATCCATCCAGAAGTGATTTTTGATGATTTGTAGTTAAAAAAAAAAAAAAAGTTATAAAAAATTTAAAAATCTCAAGATACAAGTGGACTTCAATTTTTAATATCTATTTATGGAAAACCAGAGAAAAAGTAATGAGTCAAGATAAATGTACTTTAAATTCTTAGAATTTTAAAAAAGATTTAAAATCCATGTCAGAATATGTATTGGTTACAAGATAGAAAGTGACGTTTTGCTTTTACTTCTTTGCCTCATAATACTGTTGCCTGATCAATTTAAAATAGTAAATTAAATGAGAACCTCAAATTCTTTTAATGTTTTAACTCTCAGTCTCAATTGCTATTATCATCCATTATCATTTTTGTGGTTCCAGTTCTTCCTGTTTTTATATTCATCAGTCTCATAAGCACTTTGGAAGTTATATGCATTGAAACGTAAGTTTTCACACTCTATTTGCCTTGTGGTAATTCATTAATTGCATACATGATAATATACTTTCTAGTAAATATTTAATCAGTATTTACATCTTAGATAACGAAACTTGTCTTTAGTTCTTAGTAATATGTAAGATATTATAAAAGAATATTTAAATTAAATAAAATAAATTATATTATGTAAATTATAAACACTAAAAAAAAATGAGGACTTTTTTTTTTTTTTTGCAGTGCTGGGGATTGAACCCAGGGTCTTGTGCTTGTGAGGCAAGCACTCTACCAACTGAGCTATATCCCCAGGATGTATCTTTATAGTATATGCAAAGACATTTACGATACAATGTCAAGTTAAAAAAACAAAACTGCATGTATGGAATCATTTTAAAAAATTGTGCATATGCATATGTACATACAAAAACAATTGAACTATACATAAAATATTAATAGTTTATTAATTTGGTTATACCACATATCTTTTAATGTGAATACTTACTTCACAACTTTGCCATACTTGGAAAATATCTGAAAAAAAAAAGATCACATAAAAATTTATAATTTAAAATCATATAAACATTGAATTTTCAGGTTGTATACACTAACCAAATTCTTTGTTATGGTTTATGAAAACTTTTAGCCTTCCATTTATAAAACAGGTTCTACAAGAAATATTTTTTGAGTGAGGAGAACAATATTCTTACTATCATTGGAGTCACATATATCTGCCTCTGTTCCTAAATTTCTGACAATGGAGAGAAAAAAACACTACCAGGTCATGGTGGCACATGCCTGTAACCCCAGCTACTTGGGAAGTTCAGGCAAGAGGACCACAAATTTGAGGCCAATATCACTTTTAGTATTCTACTCCTACAGTCTAAGCAATAACTGTTTAAGAAGGCAGACCTTAGACTGCTTATAAAACAAAAAGCTTCAACAATGAAAAATCAGTTTCCATAGACCTCAATCCTTTGTCCATCATTAATATGTAGTACTTTATGGTTGACTCTTTCTTCCCTTTTACTTCTACATCTTTAGCCAGTACCTATCTATAAACGTGTAAGTACTCTCTCCCTTTTTCAGCTGGAATCGAACTCAGGTCCTTGCTCATGCTAGGCAAATGCTCTACCACTGAACTATATTCACAGTTCTTTTTTTATTTTGAGATGGTGTCTCACTAAGTTGCGTAGGCTAGTCTCAAACTTGCAATCCTCCTACTTCAGCCTCCCAAGTGGCTGGCATTTTAGGCATGTGCCACCACACCCAGCTAGTTCCTATTTCTTATACGATGGGCTGGGGATGCAGCTCAGTAGTACGGAACTTGCCTACCATGTGTGCAGTCATGAGTGAGGCTGTGAACTCAACCCCCAGCACTGCCAAAAAGAAAAAAAGAATCTTATGCTTTTTAGAAAACAATTTTAGAATATTAAAATAATAATAAAAATTTGAATAATAAAAATTTGAAATCTGAGTTCTAAGATTAGTTCTGTAATGCTGCAACATAGTGTAACTTGATTCCAGTGTTAGTAACATTAGATTCTGAGGGCCAGTACGGTTTTCTACATAACACTTTCTAATGGCTTCTCATTTCACTCTGATTGAAAGTTAGAGTCTTTAGCATAATCTGTATAGGCCCTATAAGGCATCCCTAGAATGGGTACCTCTGATTACCCTTCCTCTTTTGAAATACTTTTCTCCTAGACATCTCCCTCTACATTTCTTCAGGTTTTTATTTAAAAGTCACCTTCTCAATAAGGATATTCTAACTACCCTATTTAAAATTTTACCTTCATTCCCAACTTAATATTTAATAGCTTTCCTTCCCTGCCTTGCCTTTTCTCCTTAGCACTCAACATCTTAACATTTCTCTTAGTATCTAACTTTTTCATATTGCCCACTCAATTTTTCTTGTTATCCTGAATCAGGGATTTAACTCTTCTCGTTCACTGATGTCTCTATTATCTTTAAGAGTGGTCAATATATAATAAGCATTTAACATACTGTCCATTTTGTTACAGAGAAGCTAATTTTCCCCTATGTTCTTTGAAACTCAAGCTATCTTAATTAATGAAGTACCATGAATCACATATGTAGCATCTTTGATCTTAACATTTACCAAAAGTAGCAAAGGGAACAGGGCATACTTGAAGAAAGGATTCATATTTTTCCTTCTAATTCCTCTCAACTACCCATGTATAGGACAAATAAAGTAGGAAATGTAGTTCTCTATAAGGTAAAGAGGTGAGAGAATATGCTGGAAGGGATTTTACCACCCCATCTCAATCACCTTTATTCTGAACTGAAAACAACATGTATCAAACTGTTAAACCTATATGTAGATCAAGGTATACCTGCAGAACCTGAGGATCAGGAGAGGTATATTTGCTCTTATCAATCCTTTCCTCCAAAACCTCAACTCTACTACCAGTTTCAAAAGCCAAGTAAGCAAGCAGTAAAAACTGGTCTATTACAAATTGTTTCCACTTTGTAAAGCTATTCTGTTTATAAAAAAACTCATTATTCTCTTAAAACAACAACAACAACAACACTGTATTCTCTTTGGAAATGACAACTAATTTTTTTCACTTATTCATATTTTCAATAGACGTCATTGGTATTAATAATTTAAATGCATTATAATATCCTTATTAAGAATTGTGTCAGAGAAGCTGGGTGCGGTGGTGCACAACTGTAATCCCAGCAGCTTGGGAGGCTGAGGCAGGAGGATCGAGAGTTCAAAGCCAGCCTCAGCAACTTAGCGAGGCCCTAAGCAACTCAGTGAGACCCTGTCTCTAAATAAAATACAAAAAAGGGCTGGCGATGTGGCTCAGTTGTCAAGTGCCCCTGAGTTCAATTCCTGGAACCAGGAGAAAAAAAAAAAAAAAGAATTTTGTCAGAGAAAATTATTTGCTTACGCTACATCTGTATCTCAAAGAGACAATTAAGTAGATAAATGCACTAATACTAAAACTTACCCGATATAAATCATTGTTTGTCAGGGAGAAGGGCAGGTTGGATACATACACTGTGCTCTTACTTGGAGCTAAGCCACCACTCATTTCTAAAAAGGAAAAAAAAACCCAAAACAACCTATAAGCAATGTAAATCAGGTTGTCCTCATTCCAAGTAAAACCAAGTGTTGGCCATCACTGATTTAATTTATACACCTAACATTTTAAGAAATTACAGTCAGTGAGTCCAGCTGGGTGAATTAAGGAATTCTTTATCCCCAGTCACCACTTCAAGTAGATTCTTTAATCTTTCAGTGCTTGACTGTGTGTATAACAGAAGGGCTTTCAAAAAGATGAAAGTAAAACTTTGAGATTACTTTTAACTTCCCCTTAGGGTAAGAGCAAGAAAGTGCTTTCAAATAGGTAGTATACCTTGCCATCTACCTCAGCAAGAGTGGTGTCTCAAAGAGAACCATGGCCACTGATTTTTTTTTTTTTTTTTAGGAGTGATGTTATGAAGAAATTTTAGGCTCATTTTTTGACAATGCAAAGTTCTTTTGAACACTAAATTTTGCACATTGTTGCCAAATTATGAATTACAGCATTTTATGAATAGGTTTAGAGCTTCCAAAGAATGGTGTATTACATACATACATGTTATGTTTAAGCTTACAAATATAACCCATAATTAACATTCACAACTTATATTACAAAGTCAGCAAATTACAATTGGAAACTATATAGGGCTTAACCAGGCTCAATTCTTTTATGGTATGGGGGATTGAACCCAGTGCCTCAAGTGAAATGGAAAAGAACCAAAGTAACGCCATTTTGTTCTGACCTGACTCCATTGTATGCTTGCTTATAATGTTTTCTTTTCAGCTTCCTGAAGCTGTACCTATGTTGATAGTATAGCAGGACATTCCCCTGTCCCTGACTATGGCCCTGATGTATAACAAAAATGACTTTGAAATGTGTAATCAAAAGTATTCTCTCATGTATTAAAAATATTTGTCTCGACAAGGTCTTTTCTGACCTACATATGCCTCAATTGTCTTTGTGTTTTTTGACTTTATAAACCCTGTACTTCCAAAATTCAGGTGCTGGGAGTTCTTTGAGGCATTAGCCGGCTCCCAGGCACTTGCCTGGCATGCTCATTAAAGGACCCTAGTTTCCCTTTCAGTTTGGCTTAATATGCGTGGTGGTTTGTAATTCTCGCGCACTCAAGCTAAGTTCACATTTTTGGATATAAACTCCACCTGAGGCGTGTATTTGAGATAAGTGAGAGCTATCATGAACAACAAAATACTGATTCCAATCTATGCCAATTTGCAAAGTAATGGAAAAATCGCTTAATACAAGGTGAAACACCGGGGGAAACATTTAGAAAACTTCAGGAAGTCAACATTGACAATTCGCTTTTAAAAGTTCCTCATTTGAGCCCATTTGTACGTTAAACATTCTGGTAACACGAGGCAGGCATAGGTTGACGTTCAGGAATAAGAAGGTGGTGGCGGGCGAGGTGGCAAATCGCTTTGGCTACCGGTGGGAGGAAAAGGCCAAGTGAGGAGGCGTTTACCTTTAGGTGGGGCGGGCCCGAGAGACCAGAGGACCACCAGCCTCGGCTCAGCTGGGGCTCAACCCTGACTCTTCCTCGCCGCAGGCAGCGGACTTGGCATCACCTGTCTCGGCTAGGATCCGACGCAAATACCAGGTGGCAGGGCCAGCAGTATCCTTTCCCGACTCGCCTTAGACCCAGGCCTCGGAGGCGGGCCAAAAGGCGCGCGTCAGTTTACGTCATCGCGCGCGCCGGAAGTACTTCCTTAGGCTATCGGCGGCGAGCAGAAGACTGCATTCACAGTGTCTCCGGGCCTCCCAGAGAAGGTGAGCGTGTTTTACATTCGCTAGAGGTGATGGGACGCGAGAGCTCGCTGCTACGCCTCGGGGGAACTGGCGGGTGGTTTCCGCGGAGGAATCCGGAGTCCCCTGCTGCATTTGAGACGTGCAACAGTTCTGCCCTTGCGATTGAGGGTGGAGAGACGCAGTGGATTTTGGAATAAAGGAAAGTACCGAGTCTAAGTTAGAGATTCGCTTCTCTTTAGCACCCTAATATGCAAAAAGAGTAATGAGCTCGGTGACCTAAGTGACTCGACATCAGTCAGTCAGGAAATCGGCAATTTTGTTGAATATGTTTGACGTACCCAGCTCGGTGTTAGGCAGTTTAGGAAATAACAAAATAATTGCAAAACAGGCGATTCTTTTTTTTTTTTTTTTCCTTTTTTTCCCGGCTGTGATTTCAGCCTAGCTGGGGAGACACGGCTAACTCGGGGAGAGTTGGATTCACAGAATGACCAATCTTGATTGTTGGTATGTTGAACTTCTTGGCACCCCCCCCCCCATGCTGTAATGGGGCACAAACAGCTTTTTCTCTAAGAGGTCGTAACGGGCCCATCATTCCTACTGACAAAAATCAAAATAATGCAAGGTAGTTTATACTTAACTTCTACCCACCAGCACATACAGATCAGGCCTCTAACTACTCCCTGGGAGCCTGCGTGCCAGCAGCTTGGAATCCACAGCCTGTCCTGGAGCCTGCACAATCAATCCAGACTGAAGCTGATGTCTTCTAGAGAGACGGAAGTGCAATCCATCCAGGGCGCAGCTGAATTTTGTGAGGCCTGAATGCCTCTGCGTCCACCAAAGGACCGCTGGGACTAATTCTCTTGGCAAACTTGTGGCCAGCCAAACCTATCATGCTTCACATCCCAGTAATCCTTGGTTACCGCCCAAGATGTAAGCCCCTTTGGTCTTCTATGCTATGTTCCCGTATCCTCTGCTGCTTTGTGTTTCTTTTTTCTAGGGCTATCACTGCTCTTCGTTTTCCTACACGTCTAACCCCTCAGCTCCATGAAACTTCTTTTCTCTGCCTTTGCTCATTTACATATTCAGCCTCTTTACAGTTTCGATTCCTGACTTACTAACACAAGGTTTTTCCTGCTAATCCTTTCAATTGTGTCCTTTCTCTGATACCTACCTTTAAAGTTGGCTGTGACTCTTGCCATATTGAACTAATTTCACTACCTCAAAATACTTTTTTCTCTCCTCAGTATCTTTGGAAAGGCTTTTTTCTATTTGGGACATTTGGTTTCCCACCTACTTCTTTCTGGATAACTTTATTCCTACTGTGACTATTTGAGAACATTCCCTGACTTGTTATAGAGTTAATTTTCCTTAACATCCTTAAATGCTCTCTACTTAGCTTGTAAAGCTTATCATGTGTATTCTAAATGTTTCTCTATTTGCCTACCTGCTAAGCTAGGCAGTGAAGGAGAGACTGTATTTGTCTTCATCTTTGTAAATGCAATTATCTAATAGTTACTGGTGCATAATAGGCAGTGAGATAGTTCTTGAATGATTGTAGATGCTGAAGGTATGGTTTAGTGGTCAAGGCATTTAAAATTAATATGTAAAGAACCTGGGGAGGGGATCAAGCTGCTACTCAGCTACAGCTAAATGTGACTTGTAAGAATATGATCCTAGTGTTGTCAGAACATTTAATTTGTTCAAGAAATGTTGCAAAATTTTTTTTTAATGTTGTCAATGGAATAAAATCGTGGTTTAAAAAACAAAACAATAACAATAACAACAAAACCCACCAGCCAGATACAAGTCACATGTGACTTACCAGTCATCAGTTTGGAATGTTTTAAGTGTTGTAGGGTTTAGATAATGGATTTTGTGGAGAATAACGGTAATGAATTGGGCCTTGAGGTATGGTTGGAAGTTGAATGACAGAATGGAAAGAGGTGTTTTGGTTTGGAACATAACTCAATTATAGGATGGTATGTTTTATTCTGTGTCACAGTGAGGAGAATGGCATGAATGATCCTTTTGGAGAGAATAGGAGATGATAGAAATAGGCATATGGAAGACAGAGGAATTTGGAATTATTAGGCTTGCTTAATATGAAGTTGTTTGGATTCTTGATTAAGGACAACACACGTTGCTGGTGCCATAGCGCATGCTTGTAATCCCGAGTGACTTGGGAGGCTGCGGCAGAAGTATTAAGTTTGAGTCCAGCCTGGGAAAATAAGTGATACCCTATCTGGTTCTACTGGGGATGTAGTTCAGTGGTAGAGTACTACTGGGTTCAATTCCCAATTTAAAAAAAAAAGGAAAGCACACATTAAGAATACATATTAACAGTTGAGTGTCCTGTTTGTAGGTAAAATGGAGGGTAAAATACTGAAAAGAGGCTGACCAGTTAACCTTTAACTCTATCTAGGTGTGAAATAAAGTTTAGATTTATTAATATTATCTAGGCAACTTGTGGCATTTTTGTCTACTTGTGTAATTTCATTTAATTTATTACTTACAATGGACAATCACAAATCTAAGTTATTTAATGAAATACACAGGGGCTTTCAAAAACTTTTTTTAAAAAACAAAATGTAGTGGTTTTTTTTGGAACTGGGAATTGAACTCAGGGGCACTCGGCCACTGAGCCACATCCCTCGCCCCATTTTTTGTATTTTATTTAGGGTCCCACTGAGTTGCTTAGGGCCTCGCTAAGTTGCTGAGGCTGGCTTTGAACTCGCGATCCTCCTGCCTCAGCCTCCCAAGTGCTGGGATTACAGGCGTGCGCCACCACTCCCAGCACCTAAATGTAGTTTTTAACTGATACTTGACAATATAAAAATTGTATGTCTTGGGGGGTACTATGTTTTTTTTAATACATGTATATATTGTATAATGTTTAAATAGGGCTAAACATTTATCTCCTTGAACATTTATCATTTCTTATTGTGAAAACCTTCAAAATACTTTTTTTAGCTTTTTTATAAATATATTTTTTAGTTGTTGATGTACTTTTATTTATGTGTGGTGCTAAGAATCAAACCCTGTGCTTCACACATGCTAAACCAGTGCTTTACCACTGAGCCACAACCCCAGTCCTCTTCTAGCTTTCTGAAATGTGTAGTATACTATTGTTTTCTGTAGGTACACCAGAACTTCTTGCTCCTGTGTTACTGTAACTTAGTATCAATCTATTGATCTTTCCCCCATCCGTCTCTCCCCATTCCTTCTCTTCAGCTTCTGTAATTACCATTCTACTCTTAACTAAAATTTTTTTTTTTTTTGTGATACTGGGAATTCAACCTAGGGTTCTCACATATTAGGCAAGCTACATCTTCAGTCCTTTATATTTAGTTTTGAGATAGAGTCTCATCAAGTTACCCAGGCTGATCACTAATTTATGATCCTCCTACCTCAGACTCTCAAATAGCTGGGATTACAGGCATGTGCCACCATGCTTGGCCTTTTTTTTTTTTTTTTCTTTTTCTTTTTCTTTTTGGTGGTGAATCGATTATTCTTTTGTTATTCTTTTTAGGTACACAGGACAGTAGAGTGTATTTTGATATATTATCCATAGATGGAGTATAACTTCCCATTCTTTTTTTTTTTTTTCCCTACCTCTGGATTTATTTATACAAACAGCACAGGAGGACACTAGTCCCTGTAGACAGGGGCTCAGGGGTCACACCAGTCCTTCTGTCCTCACATTCACAGAGGTTTTTACTACAGAGCCCTTGCAGGGGCCTGGGCACCCTTGGAGGCAGAAGCGGAAGAGGTAGAGGGGGCTGGAACAGGAGCCGATACTGGAGATGGAATTGCAGCTTGGGTCTTGGCTTGGGCTTGGGCTTTGGCCTTTGGTTGGCAGAGCCTCCGCTCCCTGGCCATGTGGGCACTAGCACGCTTCCCATGCTTGGGATGCGCAAGCCGGCAAGGCGATGAAGCTTGTGACTGGCACCCTTTGGCATCCTGGGCTTAACCTCCTTAGGCTTTACCAGGGTCTTGACAGCCTCAGCACATGTACTCATGGCCTTGGCGTTGTTTGCCTGCATCTTTTTCAGGCCCTTCTTGTTATGCTTCTTGGCAAAATGCATATTTCTCAGGAACTTGGGGTCTTCCCCCTTAAGAGATTCATATCTTTGTGATCGGAGTTTCTTGATGCCATTTCTGTGCCATTTTTGGGATTGGTTGTACATTGTGTGGTTCTTGGACTTGGCCATGTCTGCACTGTAAGCTGCAGCTCTCCAAGCGGTTGAGACTGGAAGAGCAACCTCCCATTCTTGTGCTTATACATGATTTGGAGTTACACTGGTTGTGTTTTCATATGTGAACATAGGTAAGTTAAGTCTAATTTATTCTGTCTTTCCTATTCCCATCGCCCCACCCTTCCTTTCATTCCCCCTTGTCTAATGGAATTGGCATATTCCACTTAGCATGATAGTCTCCAGTTCCATCTATTTATTGGCAAATGCTATATTACATTCTTCTTTATGGCTGAGTAATATTCCATTGCATATATATACCACAATTTCTTTATCCATTCATTTGTTGAAGGGCATCTAGTTTGGTTCCATAATTTAGCTATTGTGAATTGAACTGCTATAAACATTGATGTGGCTGTGTCACTAGAGTATGCTGATTTTAAGTCACTTGGGTATATGCCCAGGAGTGGGATAACTGGGTCAAACGGTGTTTCTATCTGAGTTTTCTGAGGAATCTCCATACTGCTTTCCAGAGTGGTTGCACCAATTTGCAGTCACACCAGCACTGTATGAGTGTATCTAAAAGAAGAATTTTTTTAAAACATTGAATAGGCAAGTGACTGCTGAAAAAGTAAAGAATGCGGTACTTTAAAAATACTGCTATGTGGTTCATCATGGGAGCAGTCAGTGATCTCACTGCCTCCAGCCTCTTGCCTCTTTTCTAATCCATTTTGTGTGCTACCAGATTAATCTTTTGTATTGACACTCTCCCTCCTCATATTATTTCTAGGCTTAGAAGTCTGTAGTAGTAGCCGGGCATGGTGACGCACGCCTGTAATCCTAGCACCTGGGAGGCTGAGGCAGGAGGATCATGAGTTCAAAGCTAGCCTCAGCAACTTAGCGAGGCCCTAAGCAACTCAGTGAGACCCTGTCTCTAAATAAAATACAAAATAGGACTGGGGATGTGGCTCAGTGGTTGAATGCCCCTGGGTTCAATTCCCAGTAAAAAAAAAAAAAAAAGGGGGGTCTGTAGTAGTCTCCTTGTCTAGAGTGGACTTTGGTACTATTTAATGACTTTGAAACTGGTCTCTGTTCTTGCCTGTCTTCTTTGTGAAGCCGTATGGTGCTGTTGGAAAGAGCTTGAACCTTCAAGTCTTGCATGCCAGAGTCTTGACTCAGGGCTTCATTGAATCCTGGAATTTAAGCTTTTCAGAGCGTCCACATTTTTATGTGGAATGAAAGAGAGAGTATCTATTTTTCTCTATTTTTAAGATTGTGTGGGTAAAGTATTTACATGTTTTCAAACTCACACAGATTCTTGCATATTGTGGAACACCTAAGTAGGCTTTATTTTTTCCCCATTCCTTTGCAGTGTGAATGTGCATTGCTAACTCCCATAAAACCTTAACTATTTTCTAAAATCTATTTTTAATTTAGTTGTGTGGAATTTTAATCATTTTCTCATAGAAATATCATTGTGCAGTTTTCAGATTCAAGTCAATCCTTAAAATCTCCCTAATGTTTCAATTTGGAATGTCAGAAATATATTGATGTGGGCCCTGTCCCCTGGAAGGACACCTGCATGGCATTCTGTTGAAAGACGGAGGCACCAAACAGGATCCTCGGGGACTAGGGCTCTTCCCAGTTCCCTGGAAGGAGGCCTAGATGGCGTGCACCGCACAGGATCCTTGGGGACTGGGACCCCATCCTCTCCTGTGTTCTGTGAACAGGATGTTCTTCTGTGGTCTGTGAAATGGTCCTCTTCTGTGTTAAGTGAACAGATGCTCTTTGTGGTTTGTAAAACTAGGACAATGTTTTTTTCCTGTAGCCAACCTATCATCTAGGCTAGTAACTGCTTATGCAAGGCTTGATCTTTAAGATGTATGGCTCACTTAACTCTTAGCATATAAAAGACAGTGTTATATGCAGTAAAGACAGAAGCAGCTTCCTCTGTGACAAGTGCTCCATCTCTCCCAAATAAAGCTCTTCTCAGATCTCAGTGTGCAGACTGAGTCTTTTCTCCATAGTTGCCAGCATTAGCTGTGGGTCCCCTCTATTGTTGCAGCTCCGTGCAGCATATTTACTTGATTTAAATTGGTTGATCTCTGAAGCGGCCCAGCAAGGGTAGGATGATATGAAGGCTGAGAGAGGGTTGGAGAACCCAGAGAAGAGGAGTTGGGGAGAGGTCTCAGGGATCTCTTTGTCATTCATCCACTTGATTAAATGATCAGCTTCCTTGTCCTTGGTTCCCCCAGCCTGAACAAAGGGATCCTCCCACCCATCCCTAAGAGGAGTTGGAGAGACCATCTTGTGCAGATGGGTGGATGTGGAATGATGGGTCACCTAGAAACTGCCCTGTGCTAGGCCCTTGTTGGTCCTACATGGAACTATCCTCACATCTTTGGGCATCTTTGGGACCTTGGCCTTCCCCCCATTATTGGGGGACCCTGGGTAGCCTCTACCTTGTCACTTATGGTATTTCAGAGGGTAGGGCCTAGGTGGTATTATTTTTAAATTTAATTTTATTTCTTGGTATTGGAGATTGAACCCAGGGTTGCCCTATTACTGATTTACCTCTCTAACACTTTTTATTTTTTATTTTGAGACAAGGTCTCAATAAATTGTCCAAGCTGGCCTTGCATTATGGATTTTCCTATCTCACCCTCTTGAGTAGCTGGTATTATAGACATGTGCCACTGTGCCTTGGCTTTAAGAATTAAATTTTAAAAATCCTAAATTTTAAAGAATCTTTACTCAATATTTTGAACCTAAAGTTCTGTCGGATGGTTCATTTAAATGCAACAAAATTTTCTTCTTAATGTTATATATGTATGCAAGCCCTGTGTCTATCTGCTTCTCCTATGGATTCAAATGTTGGTTGTCTGAACATATGCCAGCATTCTTAAGAACCTGTGTGACTTCAAGCTATACAAATTTTTATGTTTCTTAATTTATACTTTTTAGCAGTACTGAGGATAGTATGGTCAATAAGATATGGATTTCTTTTCCTTTTTTTGGTACTGGTAATTGAATCCAGGGGTACTGTACCACTGAGGTATATCCTTAGCCCTTTTTATTTTTTGTTTGTGGATGAGGTCTTGCTAAACTGTCCAAGCTGGCATCAAACTTTGTATCTTCCTGCCTCAAATTCCCAAGTAGCTGGGTTTATAGGCATGTGCTATACCCTGCTAGGTAGCATTATTTTTGAAAACTCTTCATATCTTCTGTGTAGTCTGTTGAGAATCACTGCTTTAGATGCTAGAACTAGAAGTCTCTCATTGATATCTTTTGCTTAAAAGCAAAGTAGTATAGTGTCTTGAGAAGTGTGGCAGGAATCATAATCCAACAGTGCTAACAAAGTTTTCTGAAAAATTAAAAGGTACAAACTTATATATAGGTTCTTAGGTGGTGGTCACATGAACTATTAGTTTGGCTAGTAATAAATACTTTGCTAAGGAGAGGGAACAACAGAAGTGTACAGTAATGTGCCTTTGTAGTGGTTTTTAGTTTGGGAGGGTGGAAAGGAAGCAAAGTGAATGGAATATGGTATTATATAGTACTATTGTAGTAGGGTATTTTGAGGGATACAAAGAAAGGACAATTCAATACTTTCTGTAGAATGTAAGAAAATTGACCTTTGAGATGAATCTTGAAGTGGAAGGACGAAAGGAGATAAATATTCAAGGCAGAGGTAAAGGTGTGGTATTGAGAAATAATGACATATATGCAGAACAAGCAGTTTGCTAGTGGTTTGAATATGTATATACATATATATATATGTTCTTTATATACTTATATGTTCTTTACATATATATATATGTTCTTTATTGAACTGATAGAAATAACTGGATATAGTGAATATTTAGATATGAAAAGCTTTGGGTTTTGTATGACTCAGGTTTCCGATTTGGGCCTGTGGGTCCTTGTTGGTATCAGTGAAGACAGGAGATGAAGTAGATTTCTGAGAACTGTGAAGAGTTGTGGTGTGGAGCATTACCTTGAAAGGAGTTGGGATGAAAGTAGAAATATGCAGTTATTTATTTAGAGGGATCATTTTCTTAGCATTAATAAATTCACTCTGAATGCTGAGCACATACTTGGTGCAAATTTTTCTTTTCTTTTTGTACTAGAGATTGAACCCAGGAGCACTTAACCACTGAGCCACACCCCCTGCTCTTTTTTGTATTTTATTTAGAGAGAGGGCCTCCTGAGTTGCTTAGGGCCTTGCTAAATTACGTTTTTTTTTTTTTTTTTTTTTTTTTTTTGTTTGTTTTTTAGGGCCTTGCTAAATTACTGAAGCTGGCTTTTAGTTCTCTATCCTTTTGCCTCAGCCTCCCAAGCCACTGGGATTACAGGCATGAGCCACCTTTCCCTGGCCTTTGTGCAGTTTTTTCTAGGGGCTTAATCAGTGAACCACAAATTCATGTAACACATGTTTCTAGTAGTAAGGAATCAATAATGTGCATTAAATGTAAAATATAGTAGCTTAGATGATTAGTGAAAAAGCAAGATTGGAGAATCTGGTTAATTGATATTAAAAGGACATTAAGAAGTGTCATTGAAGTGAGAAAGTTAACTGCAGATATCTGAAGAACATTCTAAGGGGAACTGTCAGGGTAAATACCTGGTTATCTAAAGTATGAGGATGAATGAAACTTTGCTGTTCACTCACTGTTTGGCTGTCAAAAATAGTTGCTGAAAACAATATGAAGGGAATGAATTTGGGGAGGAGGGAAAACTGTACTGAGTATATTTAATAATGGAAGCTTACTAGATCAAAATGCAGTTACTTTATATCCTAATGAGCTACTATAGCTAGTTTGGATAACATGAAAAAAAAAAACAGTTGTATCACCTTGACTTTGGATTCAAAGTGTGTGTGTGTGTGTGTGTGTGTGGTGTGTGTGTGTTTTCTTTTGAACCCAGGATCGCTTTATCACTGAGCTATATCCCCATCTCCAACCCAACCCCCGTCTTCTTAAATTTTGAGATGATCATCTAAAGTTGTCCAGGCTAACCTTGAATTTGCTGAGACTGGCCTTGACCTTGGGATCTTCCTGCCTCAGTCTCCTGAGTTGCTGGGATTATAGTCATGCACCACTCTGGCTCAAAGTGAGTGACTTGACACAAGGATATTACCCCTGATTTTATTTTTTTTATTTTATTTTTTTGCGGTGCTGGGGATTTGAACCCAGGGTCTTGTGCTTGCAAAACAGGCACTCTACCAACTGAGCTATATCTCCAGCCCCCTGCTTTTATTTTCTCAATTTCCTGACTGCTTTCACTTAGAATGGCAGTCCTCCCTTCCTCAGTCCTCTATTGAAGTTATTGTGATAATGGTTGGGATTAGCTCAGTGGACACTTCTAGGGGATGCTTATTTTCTTTATGGAGTTAAAACCCATGATGCTATAATAAACTTAACCTTCTTTATTGGTTATGGCATGAGTGGGATTTTTTTAGGAATTTGGACCAGTTAATGCACACTTCTAAACGAAGTCTATATTCTCCACATTGGAGAGTATAATTCTGTTCTCTAATTGTGATGTAGAGGTCCTTCCATTTTTCTGTTGTATTCAGTTTTCATAACCTGTGGATCAGAGAACTTGTACTGGATTATTTTTGAGACTCCATTAATGTGAGGAGACTTAGTGAAGTGATGACACACGGTAAGGAGCAGGATCACTCACTGGGAGTCTGAACACCTTTATATAAATTTAGGTAACAGGTAGTGGGGTGGATCAACTTTGTAAATCTGGATAATATACTGCTAATCAGAAGGTTGTTGTACCTAACAGCTCTTTTTTTTTTTTTTAATTACAAAGTGCCATTTGAATTAAAGGTGATATTAGCATATTCTCTTCCCTAATTATTCTATATTATTTGCATTATCATCTCCTCCTTTAGTGTGTTTTCTTTTCTACTACCTTCATTCAAGATCCAGCTTCAGGTCCATCTTTTACACCCTAGTATTTTTTCTTTTGTACTTAATCAAAACTGTCTTCTAGTTTAAATAATAGTACGGAATGGCTTATGGAATCTTTCTTATTTATATTCCTGCTTTCCCCAATTATAGATTTCTTAAGGATGGGAGAAGTTCAATACTTTGTCATGGGGCCTTACCAGAACTGTTTGATTTTTGAATTTTATGTGCTAGTGGATGCTAATTATCTTGCCAAAATCAAACCCTATTTAATTTCACAAGTATAATGCATTCTATTTTTGCATTCTTTATTCTGGAAATGTATAGTAATTTGATTAAGGATGAAACATTCCAATACTGCTCTTCTGTAAAAGCATAGGTACTTATGCATTTGAAAACTAAATACTTGCAGATTCTGTAAAGATATTAATTCAGTATTTTAGTGTATTCACCAGGAAAATAGAAGTTTAAAAAGTGAAATAATTGATTATAGGAGATTACTTTATAGCCTTCCCCCAACCCCAGTATTGGGATTGGATTGAACTCAAGACCTCATACATGATAGGCAAGTGCTACCACTGAACTAGTGTTTTGTTTATAGTTGTACAAGGTAGATTTGAACATGGGATTCTCTTCTTCAGCCTTCTGAGTAGCTGAGATTACAGGCATGCACTGGCCTTATACTCTGACTTTTATATTTAAGCACTGTATTTATAGAAACTTTAGCAGTTTAACTATTGTATTAATAAAGGAAGCTTCATTAAATTATTCATTATATGTATAGAAATTAAAATTTTAAGGAAAATTTTAAAAGTGAACTTTTTAAGATGAAGAGGATTTACTTATTAAAAACTTTAACTTGCAACTGATTTTTGTAGCTCCTTATAAGGTACCTATATACTCTCTTGGGGTGTCATCAGGTATGGAGACAGATAGGTGAAGTTGTTACAGGATTAATTGTAGGAGTTGACATTGCAGTAACCTAGGGTGATTTCTGTTTGATGGATGCTGCTTGTTTCTTATAGAAATTAAATGCAGTGTACAGGTTGATGCCTTGTAGAATTGATAGCCAGATATAGGAAATACAGCAAACTTTGTTATGTGGTTATGATTTTGCTCTTTAGATACATTAATATTTTTGGCTTTTAAAAATTTTTTTATAGTTGTAGATGGACACAATACCTTTATTTTATTCATTTATTTTTATGTGGTGCTGAGGATTAAACCCAGTTCCTCGCATGTGTGAAGCAAGCGCTCTACCACTGAGCTACAACCTCAACCCCATGTTTTTGGCTTTCTTAAAAAGTCTTTATTGTGGTAAAATACATACCATATTTACTATTTTAACTATGTTTTAAAAGGTTTTTAGTTGTTGATGGACTTTTAAAAAATTTATATGTGGTGCTGAGATTCAAACTCAGTGCTTCCACACATGCTAGGCAAGCGCTCTATCGCTGAACTACAACCCCAACCTTTAACTTTTTTTTTTTTTTTTTTTTTGTGGTGCTGGGGATTGAACCCAGGGCCTCATGCTTGAGAGTTAGGCACTCTTACCAACTGAGCTATATCCCCAGCCCTTAACTATTGTTTAAAAATGCAATTCAGTTTCATTCATACTGTTTGGAACCATCACCACTATCTCTAGAGCTTTTCTATCTTCCCAAACTGAAACCTCATACCCATTAAACAATAACTCCCCATCTGATGAATTTACTTTTATTGAGATTTTTCACTTCAATTTGTTGAGGAATCTGGATTTCAGCTCCTTGATGTGTTTCTTCATATTTAATTCTTCCATAAATGATTTATATTCTGAACAGTTATTTTTGGACTCCTGTGTGATTTTATTTTCTTTGTTGCTGTATTTCTGATTGCTAGGTTTTCATCAAAGCTTTACTTTTTGTTTTCTTTAAAGCCTAGGACACGCTGTATTTCCACATGGTCTTTCATCCAAGTGCTAACCAGGCCCAACCCTGCTTAGATTCTGAGGTAGAGATCAGGCATGCTCAGGGTGGGATGGCTCTTATTTATTTTTTTGCTGCATTTTTTTTAACTTCTATGATTTGTGAATTGATTCTTTGAGTAATTAAAATATTTGAGGTTATAGCAATAATAGTCTATTATCTTTCAAACTGCCAGGCAGAAAATTATAACTGGATCAGAATAAATCTCTAAATATGATCTTCCACAGTCTGGTAATGAGTCCTTTACCAAAACCTCTTTGCTGCACCTAGGAGCCTAACTCGTGCCCGCCCCCCTCCCCCAGTAGGTATCGAACCCAGGGGCACTCTACCACAGAGCTACCTTCTCAGGGTCTTGCCAAATTGCCCTGACTTTCCTTGGATTTGTAATCCTCCTGCCTTAGTCTCCCAAATTACTGGGATTACAGCCCAGAGCCACAGTGCCCTGGGGCTCGAAGGGAGCCTAATCTTTATAATAGAACCACTCCTTTAGCCTTTGAATTTCATATAAAGTGGTGGAGTTTTAGGTTTGATTAGATTCACACCCACATTTTTTTTTTATTTTAATTTTAATGTTTGACCTCAAACTGCTGAGCTCAGGTGTGAGCCTCCTGAGTAGCTGGGACTGCAGATGCATGTCACCCTTCCCAATTTAGGGTTTTTATTTCTTTTTTTAAATTAGGAATATTTAATAGATTTACGGTTTTCTTGATGGTCCCACATTCCATTTTTTCCTTTTAATTAATTGTAGCTTGCTTATATACCCCTTACTGTTTTGAGGGGAAGTCATTAGAAAGTTATCCATCAAGCTTTACATAGTGAATGTAGCAGCACATCCTTTGGTGATTTAATGATCTTCGCCATGATTTTTGGATTATTTTTGAAATTGAATCCATTTTCTGCAAAATACAAAACTAGGGATTTTTATACAGAGGAAGTCAGTCTCTCCATCATCATTACTATTATTTTTTTTAAACTACATGAGATATTTTAAAGCCAGTTTTCTTAATATAAAAACAACCTTAAATATGTTGTGCAGTCTTTCAGAGATAAGGGTAAGGCTGAAAATATTTGTCTGGTCTGTTACAGAAAAGATCTTCTAACCCCTAATCTACTGTATTGCCATTTCATATACGTGACTGGTTTTCCTGTACCTGATTCTCATCTTTTCTGCTTTGCTTACCTAAGCTTCTGCCTTTTTGCAGTTTCTATTTTCATCTGTTCTTGGGAGCTGTGTACTCTTGGACTTGGTTATATGGCATGTTCACTGTCTACCCAGAATGTGTCCTTGATGCAGTCCTTAAAAGGACCCCCACCATAATTAAGCTGCTTGTCAACAAAATTTTTACAAAGAATGTCAGCAGGGTTTTTTGCTTACTGTGGTTTGAAGCTTCCTCTTTCTTGTAAATGCCAGTTTTCAGACCAGTGGTGTAATAGACTGTCTCTAGAGAGCTTGCTGTGCTGAAGTTACTATTTCTGTTTTCCTTGGTAAAAACTTGTGAAACCTTTGTCTAACCTAAAAATATGGGACAAAGAATAACTGCTATGTAACCGTCCACTGTTATGTAAACACCCACTGAGTATAAATTTCAAAGAATTTCACTACCCAGAGGCCAGAGATTTTAAATAAAATTGCTTTCTACAAATTCCTCCGGAGTCCACCCTAATCTATCCTGCATCATCATTTCTCAAAGTACGCAACATTTCTTACCTTTTTAAAAAGAGAAACCCTCCTCTTTCCAAACCACAAAAATGCAAATGTTAACTTCTTTAATTTCAAGTTTAATGAAGGTGTCTTTGCATTAAAATAAATTTATTACATTGAATTTATTACATTGAAGAAAAACCTGTAGAGGGTCTGTGTCAGGGATTATTGTGGTTTGTGGCAAGATTTGTTGAGTATGTTTTTACAGGATTGTTCATTTAACACTTTTTTTTTTTTAACCAGTTAAAGGTACTTCACTGATTAGGGAGGAGTTATAAGCCCTCGGAATGTAGAAAAGCAAAAAACTAATGTTACACGAACTCATCAGGAACTAAGGAATGACTTCGCACATCTTTTTCTTTTAATTTATTTATTTAACTGAATCTTTTCGTATTTTTTGCTAGCTGAGAATGAAGTATTTGTGGTCTGTACCTCTTCATATAATTGATTTCTTTAAAGCTTTAAATAACATTGAGAATAAGGAAAGTGAGTTTTTTGTTTTTTAAGAAAATCTCAAAATTGGTTAGTAGAAACATTGCTTTAATCACTTTATCCCTTTTTTGTCACTTATATATTTTTTTCCCTTAGGATGTCTGGAAAATATTTGCGTTGGAATGTAATCATTTACTTCTTATTTTCTCTAGTACTTCTTAATAACATAAAAACCATAATTTTTTTTTGTTAGTGGCTTACAGAAGAGATGAAATGTGGTCTGAGGGACGATATGACTATGAAAGACTTCCAAGAGAACGAGTACCTCCTCGGAGTCACCCCAATGTAAGTTACTCTTACATACAGAATAATTCAGAACCTCGTGTCTGAAATTAATCTGATGAATCAAAGCTTGATCTGTTAAAAGTATCTTCAGGTGCCAGAAATTTACCAGTCTAGATTGAAAAATATCTTTGAAAAGTTTGAAAATAAATTGAAACATTTCATTTATGTAAAAAAGAATCTTATTTGTTGTTTAAATTTCTAGAATAAAGGGTTTATATCAAATTAGTGAAGAAAATTTGAGCTTTATGAATGTCAGACCATCTGTTCACAAAAAAAAAAAAAATTTGAGCACCTGTTCCTACTATTGGCTGTCTTTTTAGTCTCTGTTCTTAAAAATGTTTGTGAATTGAATTATGAAGTTTTGAGTAGGCTTTTATTTTAAAAGAGATAGGTTTTTTTTCTTTAAATAGTAACCTGTTAATGCCCCTTTTTTGGTTCCTTGCAGTAGTGCCTGCTTGTGGTCAGGTACCCTGGTCAGTGAGTAAGAGTGTCTGGGGAAGGGAATTGGTGGGGACAGGTAGGTTGCTTCTTGTTTTCTGTCCTGCTTATCTCAGTTGCTCTAGGCCTTTTCTCAAGGAGCTTGCTATTTTGCTTATTGTTTCCAGCACTGTATCTAGTACCTAGTACATAATAGGAGCTCAATATTTACTGAATGAATGTACATACTCTATCTGCAGAGTCCTCTGTGGAGACCAAAGTGGGTTTTGGGGAAGGTCAAGAAACTGTAAATTTGAACTTTTGCATAGGCCCATTCTGGGTACCAGGGAATTGGGGTTATGGTAATGATATGTGGGCATATTTTAGGTTCATTAAATACCATGAAAAATTTTTGTTTACCTGTTAGTTTTCTCTTTATAATAAATTATTTAATCCGACAACTCTCTTAGATGGACAGTGTAAATTTCAGGGTTGTTATTGGCCTGGATTATAACTCAGGTTAGGATTGATATGAGGTGATTTAAAATGGAAAGAATGAAGAGGCCCATCATATTTCAGGATGTGTAGACTTTATTTCTTTCCAGGTTGATATGTAGACTTTGTTTCTAATTTTAAAAAACCCAGGATTTTAGGTTTTTTTTTTTTAAGTTGGTACAGTTAATTTTGTTGTTGAACTGGATAGATAAATGATATAGGTGATTGTATAAGTAACACAGGGTTGGGAAATGGAATGCCTTTTTTTTTTTTTTTTTTCAAATTACTTTCTAAGCCTCCTCTTCCTGCCAAGCATATATTATATATTTTAAACACAGTATTTCAGAGCTACATAAAGTAATTTTCTGTGTGGGCGTGCCACTAATTGGACACCCATCTGCAGTATGGTGTTTTTTATTACCTGAGTAGTCCAGTTTGGAAGTGGGAAAGCAGATTGTTGTATTGATTTAAGATTGCAACCTGAGTGATGAACCCAGGGAGATGATATTGAAGGATCTGACTCAGAATTATTGAGGTAATATATTCTGTGATGTGGGCTAACTAGTAAAGGGAGTGAAGCTGAAACATGAACAGTAGATTAAAAAAGTGAGGGAATGAGGGGCAAGAAGGGCTTAGTGAGGTTAAAGGTCACAGAGCAGCAGAAAGAGTGGTTGGTATTTTAGAGCATTGAATGTCCAAGATGGAAAAGTTCTGGGTGGGGTTCAGTGTGTTGGTGGGAGTGGAAGGTTGGTATAGGGTTTTGGAATTGAGGTCAAGAAAATTTTGAGGATGGATTTTGGCTTAGTGATTGCATTAGAGGATTTCAATTTTAGTTGCACATTAAAATCTAAACCTAGAGAGCTCTTTTTTATCTTTATCTTTTTTTTTTTTTTTTTTTTTTGTAGTGCTATACCCAGAACCTAGCAGTGCTCTCCCATGGAGCCACAGTCTCAGCACCTTACAGAGCTCTAATACCATTGCATGGGTCCCATTGCAGATAATCAAATCATCTCCATAGGTGGAATCTGGACATCAGTATTGTTTAAAAGTTCACCAGATGATTCTTACGCCCAGATTTAAGAAATACAGATATAGATCTGGGCATGGTGGTGCACACCTTAATCCCAGTGGCTCAGGAGGCTGAGGCAGGAGAATTGTCAAGTTTGAGGCCAGCCTCAGCAGTTTAGCAAGGCTCTAAGCAACTTAATGAGACCCTTTCTCAAAACAAAAAAAACAAAAAGGTCTGGGGATGTAGACCAGTGGTAAAGCGTATCTGGGTTCAATCCCCAGTTCTCTCCTGCCTCCAAAAAAACAAAACAAAACAAAACCCAAAAAACAACAAAAAGAAACACAGATGTAGGTGAAGATTGAAATCACTGATGATGGCAGGAGCTGAGGTAAAAATGACAGATGAGAGAAATCCTCATCTAAACAAAACCAGACATTTTAATTTAATACTATCTGTGTGTGTGTAAATGTGAAACAGGATTTTTTTTCCCTGGCACAAAATTTCAGCAGTGATAAGCAAGCAAATAGGGAGATGGTGTTAATACGTATGTGTTTTTATGATCAGACCAGATGTACTCAACTGTGTCTTCTTTATCATCTGCTTGGTCCTTTCTGGAAAAGAAGAAGCCTGAGTTGCTTTTCTCTTTGCCAGAGCACAGAACCTGTCCAGATTTTGTATAGGTTCATTTCTCTCTTTTTTTTTTTTTTCCCCTCTTTAGTTCCAGTTGATTGGTTTCTGTGTCCTCCTCCCAATCAACTTCTAGTTAATAAACCTTTCTGTATTCCCATATCCAGGATGCCCAGGATGCAGGTATACGTTTTTTTTTTTTTCACCCTGACAATCTTAACCTTATCTTGGTTAGTAATTTATAACTTCCTCTTCCCTCAGTATATCATGCACTGTGGAGGACTCTTAAGGAATTATCTTTGCTTTCCATGTTTCTAAATTTTAGTTCAGTAAAGTATCAGTTCTTCTTTTTTTGTCTTATTAGTAGTCTGGTGAAATTTGTAGATCTCAGAATAATGTTTTTAAATCTAGAAAATAGAAATGCATAAATTAAAGGAGGCCACTTACATTTGAATATTAAGTATTAAACCATGAAAAACCTAATTTTGGGATAGTGTTATTTAGTAGGTTTGTTAGCTTTTCATTACTATAACAAATACCTGAGATCATCAACTTGGTTCATAGTTTTGGAATTTCCAGTCCATGATGGATTGGTCCTGTGGTAAGGTAGCATATCATGACGTGTTGTGTATGGCAGAGCGAAACCACTTACTTCAAGGTCAGGGAGCAAAAAACAGACATTAAGGGACCACGGTTCCACTATTCATGCCCCTAGAGACCTCCCACCAAGACTTACCTCCTAAAGGCTCCACCACCTCCCATTTGTATCTGGGGGGCGGGGGGAGAAGCCTTTACCATATAGACCTTTCTGAGAAGCTTAAGATCCCAACTATAGCTGTAGGTCATTAAATATCAACAGTTACTTTTGGGGTCTTCATTACTATAATTTCAAGGTAGTGAGAGTGTAAATCATAGTTTGAGATACCTGTAACAACAAACTATCAAATGATATGAAAATATCTGTTATTTCTTTTGGTGACAAATTCACCAGATAAGCTATAGCTCTTGGGTTGTTTGGTTCACATATTTAGGTTGAAAATTATATATTCATATCTGATTTAAATGGACCACTGAATCCCTGGATTTGTGTTTGACACCAGAAATAAAATTTATAATTTATAAGAAATAAAAATTATAATTTCTGGCTTAGTTTTTATAATATATTATTTAAAGTTTTAAAATCTTTGTTCACAAAACAGAGACCATCTAATGTTATGTAAAAACCCATATGAGGGCTGGAGACACAGTTCTGTGGTAGAGTGCTTACCTAGCCTGTGCAAAGCACTGGGTTCAATTCTTAGCACCAAAATAAAAATCATGAGGGCCACAGTTGTGGCTCAGTGGTAGAGCACTTGCCTGGCATGTGCAGGACCCTGGGTTCAATACTCAGCACCACATATAAATAAATAAAATAAAAGATCCACTGACAACTAAAAAAAATTCAAAAAACAAAAACAAAAAAACCCCCAAAACCTCATGTTGATAGGGAGTGGTGGTGCAGGCCTGTAATTCCAGCAATTCGGGAGGCTAAGGCAGGAGAATTACAAGTGAGACTTTGTCTCCAAAAAAATAAATAAATAGATCTGGGATGTAGCTTAGTAGGCCAGTGTCCCTGGGTTTAAACCCCAATATTGGGAAGAAACAAACCTAAAACAAATAGCTCCCATAATAACGTAAGAATATTCATAAGCAGCATTATTCGTAACAACTTCAAACGGTTAACAGGATAGATGCCCAGAAGTATTGTGGATTAATTAATTGTTTAAATTATACAGCACTGGGAATAAATGGACTATTGCTAGAGACCACAACACAGATGAGCCTCACAGATATAATATGAACAAAAGAAGCTAGACACAAAAGTATATCCTGTGTTTCCTTTTATATGAAATTCTCAACAGGCAAAAGTAGCTAGAAAAGTGGTTATTTTGGGGAGGAAGAGGTAGTGACCAAGAGAGCACAGGATGGATTTTGCTGTACTAGAAGTGTTTAGTGTCTTGGTCTGTGTGGTAATTTTATCACAGTAATTTTATCTTGTGGAAATTTATGCTGTAGTACATCTTAACTTTTTGTAAGAATGTAATATCTCAATAAGAAGTTCAATGTTTTGGAAAGGCAGAAAATATTTTCCTGAGTATAAAATTTTAGCTAATTCTTTAAAAAGTGAGAACCCACTATCATTAGTTCCTAGGATAAGGGAATGTGATGTTCCAATTTTATTTTGTATATTTTAATTCTCTTAACAAGAAGCAACTTTAGTTTTTTCTCTTTTTCATGCTACACACTTTGCCCTATTTGTTTCCAATTCTGATACACTGATCATGTGTTTGGTATACTGTTGGATATGGCATAAAGTATGCAATGAAGGGGTGACTGTTGAGAAGGTACCTCCTATCATAGTATGACTTCATTAATAAAAGCAGCTGCTGTGTGAGCTTCTGGTTTTGATAAACCAGGAAAGGCAGTTGGATATTTACACATAATTGTGCTGATACTAAGTTAAATTTTGTGTTGGGAATCTTATCCTCAGCATATAATTGGGCAAATGTATGAATCATTATTTTTGTACCTTATGGTATTCTTTTAAATTCCTGTATATAAATGTGAATAATATGTTACTTTTGTAAGTTTCTTCCATAAAACTTTTTATTTAGCCTTAAGTAGGTGGATAGAAGACTAAAGTCCAAAGAAGTACATTATAAAGAATCTGGAAATAAGCATGTCCATTCCACTACAGGAAGGAAATCAGTTATCATAGATTATCTACATTTAACTTCCCTAGTGGGGAACAAATAGGTAATATAGAAATCCTAATGAGGCTGCAACATAAAGTGTTGATTTTCTGTTGGATTATTTGAAAATGGAGAGGAATTCCAGTTTCAGAAGTTTTAGAGGACATAAAGTTTGAAAATAAAGTTCATAACAATAGTAATTTATATTTTGGACATCGTATTATAGCTGTGCTGAAGCAGCCCAGTCTGTTTCTACCTGCCTTATTTTTATTTTATTCATATTTTACATTAGTATAGTAAGTAGATTTTTCTGATTTTGACAGCAGTTGTGAGAATAGTAAAACCCAGTAGGGATGTCAAGACCAGCAATATTTTTCTGTCACATTCATGTTAGTTTTGAGTTATGCAATTAGGTTTTATAATCAAGTAGTTAATTCTGTTTATCTGAAATGCTTGGGGCCAGAAGTATTTCAGATTACATTTTTTTTTGAAATTTTAAAATATTTACATATGAATAAGTTATTTTAGAGATGGGACCCAAGTCTAAACTTGAAATTAATTTGTTTCATATGTATGTTATATACATACCTGAAGTTGATTTTATTGTTTTAAAGTTTTTAAAACTATTTTTTAGTTGTTTATGGACTTTTTATATTATTTATTTATATGAGCTACTAAGTATGAAACCCAGTACCTCACACATGCTAGGCAAGCATTGTGCCACTGAGCCACAACCCCAGCCCCTGAAGTTGATTTTATATAATGTTTATTTTATTTTGACTGTGCTCTGTCCTATGAAGTTAGTTATGAAATCTTCTAGTTGTAGAGTCATGTAGGCACTCAAAAATTTTCAGATTTTGAAACATTTCAGATTTTGAATTTTTGGATTAGGGATACTTGTGTAATGATATTTATTTTTTAAAACTGAATATTTCTGCAATTCTTGTCATCAGTTATTTCTCCTAGACAGTTTAGGCAACCAAAAAAAATTCTTTAGTGAATTAAGAACATGATTTTGTTAATATATGAGGCTTTTGCAGGAATATATGTGTATCAGTTTCAAATATTCTCAAAGGTAAATGTACTCAAAGTATAATCCAGAAATCTTTCTTTTGTCCAACTTGAAATCAAGTTAATATAATTTAGTAAACTTAAGTATATGCATATTTAAAACATTATTTACAATGTATTAATATTGAAATACTTATTTCCTGAAACAAGTATTATTTCCCTTGTTTCCTGAAACACTTTTATTGGAGACCTTCATATGCGTATTTTAATTTCTGTTCTTTTTATACATTTTTTTTTAAGTTTTTTAGTTGTTGATGGATCTTTGCCTTATTTATATGCAGTGCCAAGAATTGAACCCAGTGCCTCACACATGCTAGGCAAGGAGTCTACCACTGAGCTACAACCCCAACCCTTTTTATGCCTTTTTAACATTGTCTTCTTTCTATTTATTTTTTTGTAGTGCTGGGGGTCAAACCCAGGATCTTGCACGTTAGGCAAGTAAGCTACACCCCCCAGCTCAGTGGTTTAAAGTGTGTTCATATAAATTTACCCATGTTAAGTATAACATTTCCCAGTATTTTCTTTTGAAAGTTTTTAAACATATAGCAAAGTTGCAGAATTTTATAATGAACATCCATATAGTTACCACTTACATTCAACCATTTACATTTACTGAACTTGCTTTATGTTTGTATCCACCTGTCCTTCCTAGTACTCCATCTCAGTTTTTGGATGCATTTCAAAGTAAATTGTGGACCACAGTATATACCCTAAAGCATGTGTATTATTAGAGTGCACTGTTTTATTAGTTTTTTTTTTAAGTGGGAAAATTACATACATGAAAGGTAAAAAAATAAATGTTCATTTGTTGAGTTTTAATTTAGTGATATTCCCTATTGTAGAGCTATTCTAGGGGCTGTTTTAATTTTGGTTAACAGAATTGCAAGAACTTAACTTTCTTTTTGTTGTCACTATCTCCAGAAGAGAGATGATATGTTCTTGGTCACATTCTATAATAATATGTCTTAGTTTTTTTGGGTAGTACCTATTGATTGATTATAAAACCTAAAATGTAACTTAAAACTAACATGAATGTGACAGAAAAATATTGCTGGTCTTGACATCCCTACTGGGTTTTACTATTCTCACCACTGCTGTCAAAATCAGAAAAATCTTAGTATACTAATATAAAAGAAGAATAAAATAAGAATAAAGTAAAAATAAGGCAGAAAGAAAGAGATTGGACTGCTTCAGCCTAGCTATATTACAATGTCCAAAATAAAAGATACTAATGCTCTGAACCTAATTTTCAAACTTTTATAACCTCTAAAAAGAATTAGTGCTATAATAAAAAAACATGTCATAAAATGAGTGCTCATTGATGACATCTCAAAGCTTCCAGTCTATGTAATATGTTTTTTTTATGGTATTTTTCTTGTTAAAAAGCATGTGATGCCAAGAGAAAAATAATATTTTCATAGCAGAATGGAATGTGTGTTATGTATGTGCTGCTTGCTTTGTGACAAGTGCTTTTCGAGGTGCTAAAATAGTATAGTGACTAAGACCAGCAAGGTTCTGTAGGCTCACATTCATGTTGTAAATTGATTGTGATAGGAAATAAAGCCTCTGATTATTTAAATGTGCCATCATACTTATTTTGCTAGCACCTTAGTGAGTTATTTTTGACATTTTATAAGGAAAAATTATATAAAAATTACAATATAATCAACTTCCGAGGGACATATCATTCCAAGCAGCAATTACCTCCCTACTCATTGCAACTTGTATTTTTCTGTGTGTCTGCCACTTTCTTCTTTCCCAGATTTTTAGGTAAATCAATGATTTATTTTTCAAATGTAAATATTTCACTATGTGTATCTAATGGATAAGGATGCTTAAGGGAGGGGGTTTATATATTAACATTTTTATTTTATTTTGTAGAACTGGGAGAAGAAAAATTGGTTGTGTGTGTGTGTGTGTGTGTGTGTGTGCACGCGCGTGCGCATGTGCATGCACGCACATGCTGGGGATTGAACTCTGGGCCTTGTGCATGCTAAGCATGTGCTCTACCATTTAGCTATACCCACAGTCCCAAGAAATGTTTTCAAAGAAACATGTTAATCCACATAACTTATACCCAGTTAATTATGAGATTTAACATTAATGTGAAGGATTGGCATTGATTTATACAGTGAGTCAAACAAAAATCACCTACTTGTTACCTTTACTTTCTAAAATGAAAGTGTTTCTCATAACAGGTAGTTGTATTAACTGGAATGTATAGTAAATTAAAATGCAATTTGTTACTTTTTAATAAACAGACACTTTCAGATTTCTAATTGGTAAATGAATTTGATATGTTTTATTTTGATCAAATTTTCATTACCATAAATAAACTGAAAACTTAATTCACAAACTTTACAGGACCTGTGGTGGTAGTTGTCTTGCCCCAGACAGTGACAAATGTGAACATATAAATATCATTCAAGTGCATCTGTTCAACGAAATATTTAAGCTTATGTACAAGTTTCTTTCTGTATTGTGCCAGAGTTGACAAATGATTGAGTAAAACAGACCTTTAAAAAAATTTAGCAACATACTTTTTACTTTTGGTCTGACTGATGGATCACACAGTTCTTACCAACTTTGGAGAAACAGATCCATTAAGTTTTATGAATTTTTTTTTTTTTGAAATTCTAGTAACATCCACTGAAAATTCTAATTTTTAAATGAATAGAGATATTTAGTCATTAATGTGTAATACATTCATATGATAATATACACGTATTTTCCATAATGAACAGAGCAATGAAAGTTGCTTTCGTTGAATAAACTCAGATTTTTATATGCAAACTCGACATTTGAAATATCTGCTTATGAAATGGTAGAAATGTTTCAACTACATTGTGTTGATTTCTTTTTAAAAATTTTTTTTAGTTGTAGATGGCACATTACCTTTACTTTTATGTGATACTGAGGCTCTTCGAACCCAGTGCCTCAGGGGATCTCTGAAAATATAGTCTTGCTTTGTTGCAGACTTCTATAGTCATCTTCATTTCTTTAATACTTTTCATGTACAAAGGGAATTTTCTTTAAGAATAGTTGCCTAAAGAGCAGAAATAGCATAATGTACTTATTTGAACATTTTCTCAAGCATAAAGGAAATGCTCATTTGATATTCATTAGCAGGTTGCAAGAGCTGTCATTAGGATATTTTTTTCTTTTGCTGGCTGATCATATGAATGTTTATTAGATGGCAAAGCAATTTTTAAAATATATAAATGTGATATGAGTTTTAACTACTTTGAAAGTTTTATGTACAATTCACAATCTTGAAGTAACTTTCTGGCAGGTGGGGCAGTTGAACAAAGCAACAGATTGCTTTGTAAAATAAGAAGCTAACTTTATTCATGCAAGTCTTTTGCTTTGCATATATACCGTGCCATCCCTCAAAATAAGCATATATAAACATTTTAGAATATTGTAGAATTAACTTTTATGATTTTTTGGAATTGTAGAAATTAATTATTCTGTTTTTTTAGTTTTGCAGTAGTGGGGACAGAACCCAAGGCCTTGTGCATGCTATGCAAGGGCTCTGCTATTGACATAGGTCCCCAGCCCTATTTTAATTTTATGAGTAGCAACTTTTGAATTAGATGCCCTGGGTTCAATCCCTAGTAGCACCAAAAAAAAAAAAAAAAAAAAAAAAAAGAGGGAAAGGTTTGTTTTACATTGTAATCGTGCTAATTTTGGCATGAATACTTTTTATTTTTGCAGTGCTGGGGATTGAACCCAGGGTCTTACACATGCTAGGCAACCATGGTACCACTTAGCTACATCCCTGCACTGCCCCCTCCCCCTTTGATTTTATTTTGAGACGGGTTTTAGGTTGCCCAGGCTGACCTTCATCCTCCTGTGTCAGTCTGGGATTATAGGCAGGCACTGCTGAGACAGGCGAAGGACAGGTGGTCAGCATAGATAGTAAATGATCTGGTCAGAAAGATGAGGGCAAATTCGCTAATTGTCAAAGAAAAGGAAATGGGCTGCTAACACCTCCGGGGAATTACTTCTCCCAACTCAAGGAGTTGCTAATGAATAACCCCTGGGCTGCTCCCCTCTCCTGGCCCTTAGGCTTGTAAGCAGATGGGGAGGGAGAAGAAACCTGGGATCTATAAAAAGGCAAGACACACCCATCACAGGGATACCTGGCTCTGGGTCCCTTTCTCGGTCTCTCTTAAATAAAACTTGCTTTCTAGTTGTCTTGACGTGTCTTCTGGTGTTTATCTTTAACACTGGGGGGAATGAGGACCCCCATCCTGACTTCCAAGACCGGTATCACTGCCATGCCCAGCAAGCTAAATTATTTTTTGAAGCACCATATTTTCTTTAGATTTAATTGAAATCTCCATGACAAGTAGTTTGTAGAAAAAGTATCAACATAACTTATGTATCACATTGTAACAGAATATATTTTATAGTTTGGGGACAGGGAGAGTCAGAGACAGAGACAGAGGGTAAGCATTCAAAAGGGGCCTGGTGCCTGTTAGGCAAGCACTCAACTCCTGAGCCATCTCTAGTTCTTTATCTTACAATTTAATAATCTAAAGCACTAAAGAAGGAAACCACTTATATGCCTGTGGAAAAGTTATTTTGATTTTTTTGTAGCTTTCAAATAGATAAAAATTATTTATTTTTTCCCACAATTGACAAATTTCTTAATTATTTGAATGGTATATGATAATATAATAATTCAACAGTTATGCAGATATGCAAATTCTAATGCTAAGAAGTAATATAAGGAAGCACTTTAAGGAATTGGAGAGTTTTATTTTTAATATTTATCTGCAAAGGTAGTAATCAATGTAACAAACATTTTTGAGCAGTTAGTGTGAACACTTTACATTCCATTTCTCAGTTTTCACAGCGACTCAATGAGGTGGGTGCTAGTATTAATTCCATTTTATACATAAGAAACTGAGGTTTAGAGTATTTAAGTAACCAGCTGTTTGTTTCATAAGGCTTCTTTTAAATCACTAAACTCATACTGATTATATTTATACCAAGCTTTCAAATTTATTTCCCATATATTTCATTTAATATTGATAAATGTACCGTCATGTCCTAGATCAGATTTCAGATATATGTGCCATAGCTCTCTGCTTTAATTGTTAGTTATTTCATATCCGCTACCAACCTAAGACAAAGGTTCTTCCTCTGTCAGATTCTCCAAGTCCCACAACCCCCCACTGTTGCTAAAATGTTAAAACATCAAGAATATTACTTTGAAAACTAGTTCAGATTTTGTATCAGCTTTTATTTTGCTTCCAAACTTGTAAAGCCAAACGCTCTCCTCTTTTATTGCTGCTGGAAAAATAACGAAATGCTTCCTTGTAATCTTTTTAACTCATCATCTCCCTGTTTGCTGTTGCTTATGTGTCAAAATCTTGCATTTTTACTAAATAGAATAATTCAAACAAATAGACCAAATATGTGTGCTGCCATGGTTTTATTTCTAAATTTCTTAGGAAATTAGGGATAGAGCTAACGTTTTTACTGTTTGAAGTTTATTTTTTATTAAAATGATAATTTTTTTCTTATGATTTTTTTTCTCATTGCTGCACGTTATTTTGAAAATTTGGCTTTCTTTGTTGAACAGTTTTATTTTCTTTAATCCATGTGAAGACTACTATTAGTTATATTCATGTTATTTCATTAATGCATTTTTGTTTGTTTATACATTTAGCCTATTTAATAGAGGATAAGAACTCCTGTGCTTTTAAAAAACCAAAACCAAGTAGAGAAATTAGTGATTTTTATATTTCTTTTTGTCTGTTTTAGGATGGCTACCATAGAGTAGTTAATATTGTGCCAAAGAAACCACCACTGCTAGACAGACCTGGTGAAGGAAGCTACAGTAGATATTACAGTCATGTTGATTACCGAGAATATGACGAGGGCCGCAGTTTTTCTCATGATCGAAGAAGTGGTCCACCTCACAGAGGAGTATGTAAATTTCCCCCATGTACTAATTGTTATTTTTTATAAGTTAAAATTCATGTAATAAAAATTTATGTGACAGCCAAGAAAGCAGTTGAATAAACAGTTCCTGCTGATGCTCTGTTGAATTGCTTGCTGGAGCTGTCAAATGGGAACTAGTAGTCAAGAATCTCTTTGGGTGTTGGAGAAGGTGGGTAACCGCTCTGGATAGCTCTAAATGACATTCATTCCAACTAGCCTGCTTTTAAATCCCCTTACTTGGCAGGGATTTGGAGAACCATATAAAGATGATCCATTGCTTGGGTGCTTAAGTGATAAGCAGGTGGTTATCATCCCTTTCTGGATGTACTTGAAATTACTTTGTTTTCATCATGATGAAGTGCTCTGGGTGAGGGGGGTTAAGGTTGTTGGTAGTCTCATTTTTGTTGTAGTTCTTAAAGTCTATTTACTAACTCAAATTAGAAAACATCGTATCATATAGTAAGCACTTTAAAAATGTTAGCTGCTGTTATTACTATTATAATTTATTTCTCTTGATCTAGATGTATTAAGGTTACAATAGTTTGTTAAATTGATTGAAACTGTTCTTTGATTTAATTCCTCTGTTCTAGCTTGCATACTTACAGTATTCCTCTTCCAGACTGTTTTCCTACCTTTAATTTTTTCCCCTTCCTTACTATATGTAATATGGTAATTAATAGTACATATTCAAACACTGATTATAATAAAATTTGACCTCATTGGCCATTGGATTATTTTCCATATTTTACACTTGAAGGCATGAAGGTAAGGCAATTTACAGAGGATAGGTATGTATAGGAGTATAGTTCTATTACATAATAGTAATCTTTGACAATTCTAAAGTGGTAACAAGACTATTCAGTATTTTCTTGTGTTCCTAGAGTTTGAGGTGTGTTATAGATTTCTTTCTTGCCATAGAATTGGTTTTTATTTTGTTCAGTTTTTAAATGTCATGCCGTTCTTTTAGCAAGAAGGGGGTATGTGTTGAAAAGTAAATACTATGAATTATCTTATTTTAGAAATAACTGGATTTTGCCATTGGAGCCATTCTCCAGTTATTCTCAGGGAGAAACTGTTTGGCCTATATTATAAAAATTTGTTATCACAGGCTGGGTATGGTATCACATGCCTATAGTCTCTATTTGGGAAACTGAGGCAGGAGGATCACTGGAGCTTATGGGTTTTGAGACCAGCCTGGTCAACATAGCAAGACTCTGTCTCAAAAAAAGAAAGAAAAAAGTTATCCCTTTTGTCTAAACCTTGTGTGGCCATTTGGTATAGAGGGAGTTTTATATTCTTTGGACTAGTGTTTTAAACCTCATGAACATGATTTTGCCCTAAAAACTTATAGCATAATGGTGCTTTATTATTAGCACTTTTGTTTTATACTCTTATAAATCATGTTTGTTGTCATACTTTACATAGCATTTTTTTCTTTAAATTTTATTCAGGCAAACAAGAAACACATTTGTGATACTAGGACTCTTCCTGACACTAATTCTTATTTGGAGTTCATTTATATAAGTTAAATTACTTGATCCAGTATTTTACTATAGCTGTGAGATTTTGTTTTGTTTATATTTAATGTTGAGAAGGCAAATGATAGATACATTTTACTTATGGAAGAATAATGTATATAGTGTTAAAGAGGAAGATGAAGGTGATGTTTTATCAGAATCAGTTTTTCTAAGTAATTTACATGTTCTGTATATCATTCTAAAGTAATTGGGTATGAATTACTGTTTGACTTCTTTCTATGTATCTTTGCAAATGTCTTAAAGGACAAAATATGGTTCATTTGATTAAATTTAGTGCCACATATTAGTCTAATATAGTGTTAACAGTTTCTTATATTATTTCTAATTGTGGTTTTTAATGAGAGAGAAGATGAGAAATGAAAACTTGAGCAAGGAAAATGGAAAGAGTAGCAAGTTCAGGCTGGGTGTGTAGCTCAGTGATAGAGTACTTGCCTAGCGTGCGTGTGGCCCTGGGTTTGAGCCACCCCCCCCCCCCCAAATAAACTAGCAAGTTCTTCATTGAGCTTGAATCTGAAAATTGATGAGAAAACTTAGAGAATGAAAGCTTAAGAAATGTATACATCATTAAATTCAGGCTTGGTCCTCAAAAACCAGGAAATCCATTAAGATGTTGGTTATATGTGTCTTTAACAATAAGCCTGTGTGGGTCTATCAAGGAAATAATGTAATTTTTTAAAAACAATAAATGGTACCACAGGTTCTTGATCAGTTTACTTTTAGTTGTTGAAATGGATAACTTGCTGTATCTTTTTAATTTCTTTTTTTCTTTTTTATGATTTTAAAGCTTAGGTTAGAAAAGTGTTCTGCATTCAGTGTTTTGGCCTTAGAGGTCGATTTTCATTATACTGTTAGACATATTCAACTTGTCCAGAATAACATAACAAATGTCCAAGTAACTTTTTTTATGTTACAGGATGAATCTGGTTACAGATGGACAAGAGATGATCATTCTGCAAACCGACAGTCTGAGTACAGGTAAAAAGATAGAAATAGTAACATAAGTACTTTGATCCTTACTGAGATTTGTGCTATAGAAATCTAATTTTAAGGCATATAGATGAAGTACTTAATTAGGATTTAAAATTTTGAAAGCAACAAGCATTATATGGGCATTTAATAAGACATGCTTAAACATATGAATTATTAATGTATTATTGCAAGTTATTATTCTTGGAGTGTGGTATGGATTATGAGATCTAGGTTTGCTTAATTAGAAAGATAAGCATTTTTTTCAAAAGTTTCCTGAAAATATTTGAATCCTTACAAAGTGTCTTCTATTTTTTACAAATTTTTTATTGGTACCTATTAATTATACAGAATAGTGAGTTTCATTGTGGCATATTCATACATACATAAAACAATTTAATCAATATTATTCCTAAATATCTCCTGTTACTCTTCCCTCCTCCCTCCCCTGGCCCTCTTTCTCTCTCCTAATGGTCTCCCCTCTACAAAGAATCTTCTATTATAAAGTGTTCTCTCATTTGCTTTATTTTGATCAGTAAAATTCTGTTGGGAAAACACATTTTGGAAGAGTCTCAGTCATTGTTAGTTTGGGTTACTTATGGAAGACATCTAATAGAACAGTTGGGGGAGAGATTAACCAGGTTGATAGTTTGTTTTCTTTTATTTGTTTTCTAAATACTTCACAGTACATGTAATGGAAATTGTAAATGGAGTCCTTAATGAACTCTCAGGGAAAAGAACACTAATCTCATAGAGAATGGCAGCAGACCAACTGCTACAACTCTATACATGCCAGAAGTAGACAACAAGATTAAGTGGATGAGATTGTTCACAGGACAGCAATCAGCATGAGCATTAGTGTGGTAACACTAATTCCCTGACACACACACACACACACACACACCCTGTGCAATGTGATAGGCAAAGATTTAATGACCCAAAGAACCCAGGGTCAGGAGCTCAGTACCTTTAGTAGTAAGTAGAAAATAAGCCAATCCTCCTTTCCCTAGGATTGAGCAGCCATCCAATAGTCTTCCTGTTGCCACCTTGGGCTATTTAACCATTTCTGTAACCATATATGAAAATTGCTCATTATCAGTGGGTAATTAGGTCTTGCAATTTAGCATACAGGCAAATATGTGCAGGGGCATTCAGATCTCATGGCAGACTCTCTCCCAAGAGAACCATAGAAAGAATGGATGCTGAAAAATGCTTTGATAAAATTCAACACTCAGTAGTTATAAAAGCTTATAGCCCATTGGGAATGGAAGAGAATTTCCTTGACCTGGTAAATTGGCATTTGCTCTATGGAATGGTAAAGGTTAGAAGCATTTATGGACTGGGGATATAGCTCAGTTGGTAGAGTTGCTTGTCTTGTAATCACAAGCCCTGGGTTCTAATCTCCAGCACTGAAAGAAAAAAAAAAAAAGTTAGAAGCCTTTGCTTTAAAATCAGCAAAGCAATGACACCTGCTGTCACTGCTTCTGCTCAGCACGGTAATAGAGATCTTGGCTCCTCTGGTAAAAACAAGAAAAGTAAAGGTGTATGGGTTAGAATGGAAAAAAAAATTATTTACAGATGATTATCTGTGCAGAAAATCTACAGACTATTTAGGGAATTAACAAAGTTCAACATAATAAAATCAACTATCAGCAAATTAGAAAATGTAATTTACAAATATTATAGCATAAAGACTATAATGAATAATAAATCTACCACAGTGTTTGAGATCTATGTAGAGGGAACTTGCATGTCATTTTTCAAGGATATAAAAGAAGACCTGAATAAAAGGAGCAACATATGACATCCTTGACTCAGAATAGTATGAAGATGCCATTTGTACTTGAGGTGTAGAGGCAATATCCAGCCAAAATCCAAAGTTTTTTCTGTGAAAGTTGACAGACTTATTCTAAAAGTGACACAGAAGTGTAAAGGGCCAAGTGGTAAAGATGGCCTTGCAAAAGTGGTGAAGACTCAAGTTACCATATATCCAAAATTGTAAATTTGTAGAAATGTAAAAAGTGTTGTAGGAGGCACAGTTGCAGTCAAATAGAACAGCAAAACACTTTAGAAACAAAGCTAGATATATCTAGAAGTTTGGGATAAGTTTGGCAATAGTGGCATTCCAAAGCAAATGTGAAAGAGTAAACTTTTGAATAAATAGTGCTCAGACAAATATTTGAGAAAATGTGATATTGGAGGTCTGGTTTGTCAAAATAATATTTAATATAATTTAGACCTTTATGTGAAAAGCAGATTGTTAAAAATATTTTTTAAAAAACTTGGATTAGCTTATAGTTTTTCTTTCCCAAAGAAATGGTTCTTAAATTTATTTTAGTTGTATCTTTAGTTTTCTAAGTAGTTTCTATGTTAATCTTATTTTTTCCCCTCTTTTTAAGTTCTGTCTATAGAATTTTATGTAAATGAAATAAAATCATATATAGATCCTCAGTTGCTGTAGTCATCTTAACATCTTAGGGTATATTTTTCTGTATTTTCTCTATAGTCATAAGTACTTAGAGTTTTTGGTTATTAATAAGTTCATGTTAGCTGAGCACAGTGGTTCATTCCTGTAGTCCCAGCTACTCAGGATGCTGAGGCAGGTGGATTGCAAGTCAAGCCCAGCCTGGGAAACTTGGCCAAACCCTGTCTCAAAACAAAATCAAAAACAAAAGAGGAGATGTAGCTCAATGGTAGAGGATATGTGGGTTCAATCCCCAGTCCCACCACCAACAAAAAAAGATCATGTTAAAGATCATGTTATGCATATTTTTCTCTACATTTTTTCATTTAGTGCTTGCAGAGATCCCTTCAGGGTATTTGATTTAACTTTAATTCTTTTTAGTGGTTAAGTAATAGTCCATAGTGAGGATATGCTAAATAATTTGGTTAGTCACCCTGTTTACAGTACCAAACATTGTTGCAACAAATCCCAGTACATAATATCTTTATGAAACAATACTTTGGTTTTTTTGAGATTGATAGACAAAGCAGAATTTCTAAAGATGTTAAAAGACATCTTTATTTTAAATTTTGGTCGATGTTGTGAGTTTGCCTCCTAAAAAGACTGTACCTTTCTCCTCCCCTTTTTTTGAAATCTTAACATTTAACTTGGATATTTTTTTTTCTTTCTCATTAGTATAAGTAGGGTTTTGAAATTTTCATTTAAGCCAGCTGTTGAGACTGTATCCCATGATTCTGACTTATGGTACTTTATTTTGATTCTGACATGTGTATTCTTTTTTTTGTCCCCTTGGGGTACTGGTGTTTGAACTCCAGGGCCTCACGCATGCTGGGTAAGCAGTTTACCACTGAGGTACATCCCCAGCCCTTTAATATTTTTATTTTGAGAGAGGGTCTCAGTAAGTGGTTAAGACTGGTTTTGAACTTGCAATTCTCTTGCCTTAGCTTCCTGAGTTGCTGGAATCATAGGTGTACACCAACACACCTGGCTTGTTATTTTACTTTTAAAATCCATTGATTATTAGTAGTTCATTAGTGATCAGTTTTCTTAACTATACCAGGGACATGAAAACAAGGTACAGTCGTTGTCGTCTTCTTTTTTTTTTTCCAGGATATAGCATTCATACTACATGGTATGTTCAGTCATTTGTTAAATATGTCTTTGAATGTTATATGTCAAATGCTCTTACATCTCTTGGGAATAATCAGCTTTTACCTTCATGTAGACTGCATCTTAGTGAATTATGGATAGTAATCAAATAACAAAATAGTTTCTGTGAAGGAAAGTAAAGCAAGAAACGGCATAGAGTACTTGAACTATCCACACCTTCCTGTACTTACACTGTGTCCAGGTGTCTTCAGTAATATCTTGGGTTTTGTTTTGTCACAGAAACTACAGCTGTTACTGCCTAACATCTCTCTGGCTGGCTGTAAGCTATTCTTTATCAGGTGGGCTCATGGAAGATTTCCTACCTAAAAGACTATGTGAATAAGAAATAGCTGTTGTTTTAGGGGGAAAAAAAATGCGTTATTCACCCTGCAAAGAGAATAGTTGTGTATATTGGTAGTGTTCTGAGCATTTAGAAAAGCCATAAGAATCAGTAGTTTGTTTTTGGCAGTGGGGTATACACAACGATTTTTTGTATTGCGGGGAGAAAACATTTAAAGCAATTTTAAAGCTTATGGAAAAGTTGCAGGAACAATTCAGAGGATTCCTGTAACCAGCAGCTGTATGAATGTTTCCAGTTATGCCCCTGATAATGTCCCCTATAGAAGAAAGATCTAATCTGGGTTCTTTAGATCGCATTCTGTGGACTTCTTTAGTCTGGAACAGTCTTTCCTTGACTTTTATGACTTCCTGTTTTGGGTAAGATAAATACTGGACAGATATTTAAAAAGTTATTTTTATAGAGTGTTTCTAAGTCTGATGTTTCTTCATGATTAGATCCAGGTTGTACATTTTTGCTGGAACAATCAATCCCTTAAGTGATGCTGTTTTCTTTTAATTGCTTATTGTTAGGCTGTTAATGTTGTTAATTTTTCCCCTTATTGCTGTTGTTGACTTTTACCACTTAAGATGAAGTCTTTAAAGTTTTTTCACTATAAAGTAATCCTCCCCTCTGAAATCATTATTTTTTTGGGAGATACTTTGACACTATGATTATACCATTCCTCAGCTTGTTTCCACCTACTAGTTTTAGCAACCATCAAGGTTTTTACCTGAATTAATGATTAACATTGTTATGGGTACGTTTGTGTTCCCCATAGTTCATATGTTGAAATTCTAACCCCCATTGTGATGTTATTAGGAGGCGAGGCCTTTTGGGAGGTGTTTCGGTGGTGGAACCCTCATTAGTGATAAGGACATTTAATAGGAGACACAAAAACTTGCTTTCATTCTTTTCTCTACTATATGAGAACACACAAAAGGAGGTGGTTGGGGCTGGGGTTGGGGCTCAGTGGTAGAGCACTTGCCTAGCATGTGTGAAGCACTGGATTCAATCCTTAGCACCACATAAAAATAAATATATTGTGTCCATCTACAACTAAAAAAAATATTTTAGGAAAGGGAGGTGGTCAGCTTCAAACCAGAAAGAAAACCCTCACCAGACACCATATGTACTGGTGTCTTGATCTTAGACTTCCCATCCTCCAAAAGTGTGAGAAATAGTTTATATAAATTTATATTAATAGCCCAAACCCAAACCCACTAAGACAAACATGGTCCGGGTCCCCCCCCCCACCCCCGTGGTGCTGGGTTTTGAATTCAGGACCTCTTATGTGCTAGGCAAGTACTCACTATTTGACTGAGCTCCAGCTCCAGCTTGTATTGTGACTGCTTTGAATGGGTGATTGTGTAATTACCCTGTTCTCTATTATATTGACATTCTGCTGTAAGTGGAATGCCATCTCTACATCCCACTCGATTAAACAAAACCTTGTTTATATCAATATGAACTCTTAGATTGCTTTTTTATGCAGTGCATTATAATCTTTCACTGTTGTTATTTTTATGCTCAGATTTTTTCAGTGGAAGTTCTTTCAGGTTAGCTTCTGTGGTTTTTTTGTTTTGTGTTTTAAATACAATACATAAGGTATACCTTTTTAAACATTAAGTCTATAGTTCACTGGCATTAATTACATTAACAATGTTGTGCATCCATCACCACTATTTCCTAAACATTTTAGTTACCACAAACTCTTTGCCTATTAAGCAGTAATTCTTGATTTATTCCTGTCCCCACCCTTGGCAACTACCAGTTGACTTTTCTGCCTCTCTGAATTTGCCTTTTCTAGATATTTCATATAACTATGATCATACAAAATTTTCCTCTGATGCTACTTAGCTTTATTTAGCATAATGCCTTCAAGATTAATCTATGTTGTATCTGTCAGAACCTTTTAAGGATGAATAATATGGGTTTTTACAGCATTTTGTTTATCCATTCATCTTCTGATGGACATTTGAATTGTTCCAACTTTTGGTTATTGTGAATAATGCTGCACTGAAAGTTGGTATACACATACCAGTTTTCAGTTGATTTTTCAGTTCTCCTATATACATAGGAATAGACCTAATGGATTGTGTGGTAATTTTGTATTTAGCTTTTAGATGGACCATCAAGCCATTTTCCTCTGTGACTATAGCATTTTACATTCCCGTGAGCAGGTATGAAGGTCTCCATTTTTCTAAGTTCTTGTCAATACTTGTTATATTTGCCCCCCCTCTTTTTTTTTTTTTTTTCCAAGTAGCCATTATCTGGTAAATAGTGAAGTATTATCTCATTGTGGTTTTGATTTACATTTTCTTAGTGACTAGTGATGATATTACTTACTTGTATGTCTTTGGAGAAATGTTTATTCAAATTCTTTGCCCATTGTTTAATTGAGTTGTCTTTTTGTTTAGGAGTTTTCTTTTGCTTTGTTTTTATATTCTGGATATAAAAACCTTATTGGATAATATATTTGCAAATATTTTCTTCCATTCTATAAATTCTTTTCCCCTTATTAATGTTCTTTGATGTGCAAAATTTAAAAATTTATAACCCAAATTATCTATTTTTTCTTTTGTTTTTTATGTTTTTAGTGTCATATCTATGAATCCATTGCCAAACCAAGGCCATCTGCGTTGTTTTGACATGCTCACATCATTTTTTTGTTCATTTCCTCACTTCTGACATTAGATGTTTCAGGTTCTTAGACTTTCTCTGTTTTGGCCCTCAAATGAGCTTTTCCTCCAAGGAGCACAAGTTCTCTGTAGTAGTAGAGTGTGGTTTTTTGAAGCTAAGATTGGGACACTAGATGTGCAGAGAAACACACACACACACACACACACACACACACACAGAGTCAGAAATTTGTATGTCTGTATTTATTTGTGGTTCTGGAGATTTAATTCAGTGACTTTACCACTGAGCTACATCTGCAGGCCCTCCCCCCACCCCTTTTGCCATCCTCTTATTTCAGCTTCCTGAACTGCTGGGATGTGTGGCCCAGCTTGAAAATTTATTTTTACACAGTTTTTACCTATATTGAAACCATGAATTTGTGGCAGTTCCTTTTCTTTTTTCCTCATATTTTTATGTCCTTTTTTTCTGTCGGTGTAGGACCTGGCTCCAGGTTGTTGGGAGAGAGAGTCCTCTATGGGTCTCTTTCACTCTTCTATATCTTGCCAAGATATGCAAGAGTCTAACTACTTGCTCTTCAGGCTAGTTCTCAGAGTTGTGTTTGCAGTAAGCAATCTTAAAGGATAAAGTAAGGTTTCCCTCTTCGTTATAGAGAAGTCCGGCTTATTGATTGATGTGAAAAAGGTAGATTCCCCTGTAGATTCCCCAAGTTCAGTGTTCCTCACAAGAGACCCACACCCACTACATGTACAGAATCCATTTAAGATAATACCACATTATCTCTGTGGGACTTGAGACCAGGGGACCTAATGCAAACATGTTAATGCTTATCTTGTATGCTGTGCTGTGAGTGATAAAGTCCTTTGTTTCTTAAGCTGAAATTTTGTGTGTTCTGCTAACATCCACAAAATGGTAACAATCTAATTTGAGTTTGTAAGTAAGGTAAAATCATATCCAATACAGATATGTATACAGATACAAAATAATATCCAATATAGAGCTCCGATATGAGCTCTATGTTTGTTCACACCCACGTATGTACTTTGTCTTCTGATCCCATGGATTTTCAGGCTGTACAGGGCCACCTTGCTTTGACATCATCTTCCACAGGCCTGTTATTGGCAGTAGGACTTTATAATTTAGCTAATCCCCCCCCTTTAACAGGTTTTTTAAACATTGTATGTTTTATAAGTCCAGCGTACACATATTAATGGTTCCTATTCAAATATGTTACACTTTTGGGAGTGTGAAATTTTTAGAAGCAACTGGATTAAATAGCAGGTAACAGAAAGATAATATATCAAGTTTTCTGTTACCTCTCCTTCCTGACTCTGAAAGCTATCACTCCCCCCAGTCCTGGGAATTGAACTCAGGGTTAGGCAAGTGATCTACCACTGAGCTATAAAAAAAACCTAAAGTTTTTTTTTTCTTTTTTTTCTTTTTTGTAGTGCTGGGGATTGAATCCAGGGCCTTGTGCATGCTAGGCAAGCACTCTACCAACTGAGCTATATCCCCAGCCCCTTCTAAAGATTTTATTTTGAGACAGAATGAAACTGTAAGTTACCCATGTTGGTGTTGAACTTGAGATCCTCTTGCTTTAGACTCCTTAGTAGCTGGGGTTACAGGTATGCATGACCACACTGGGCTGTAAGCACTTTCATAATTAATTGAGCCTGACCATTTATGTATATATCAAGTGTGTCATCACCTGCTCATCTTGGGTTTGTATGTATACTATGATATATCTATTTGTTCAAAATACTATATGAAATCCAGAATATATTAGGATTTATTTCATTTTTTATTGAAGAACATGTCATACTTTACCGAGAATTATTGATTTAGACAGAATGAGGTTGTTTTCAGCAAAGTCATTTCCCCCCCATAGTTATGGGTTATAATCTTTCGAACATAACTGATTTTAAAACATTACATAATGTTTAAAAATATGAATCAAAAAATGTCATCAAGAGGCCTTATTTTTAAGTGCTGGAATTTTTTTCTATATTTACACGTGGAAATTTTTGGTTAATTCAAAATTTTTATACTTATGTTTTTAAAAATAGATTTTATCCTTAATTTTATTATACTATTTAAAAAATCTTAGATCATATACTATTTGGTAGAATAATACTATAATGCTATAGTATTATTAGTATTATGGTATTATATAGTATTATAGTATTAATACTATATAAAGTGTCTTTGGGTTAGTTAAGTGGTTGTGTTTATTAAACGTGTACTATATGTAGTGCACTGTACTTATATCATTAGCTTACTATATAGTGAGTGAAATAATGCATAGGTTGGTAAATATACAAGTAAATAAATGCTGAAGATGTGTAATGTGCTATAGGAAGACAAGAAACATATGCTATGCTGTGGTTTTAGAAAAAATTTATACTAGGAGCTGATGATGTGAATAGAACCTGAAGGGAAAGAGCAGGTGATGGCACAAGGAAGGAGTCATGAGGAACATGTTCTTGCAGAGGGAAGAATGTGAGCACAGCTTCATAAAACATGATGTAAAGAGGCATTAATAATTAAATGTGTCTGAGCTGGGGAATTATGGATTGGATTATAACTAAGAAGGCTGGGTTTTGTTCTGTTAGCAGTGGTAGCTACTGAGAAACTTGGTAGGGAGATGGGGCCTGTTTTAGGCAGCTTTTGTATCACTATGACCAAAATACCCACAGGAAAACTTAGAGAAGGAAAATTTTATTTGGGGTTTATGGTTTCAGAGGTCTCATTCAATAGGTGGCTGGTTCCATTGCTCTAGGTCCAAGGTGAGGCAACATTTTTTGGGGGAAAGGCACAGTAGAGGAAAGCTGCTTAGCTTGTGGCAGGGTTGGCAAGCAGAGAGCAAGAGGGAGAGAGGAAGGGGTTGTAGGAAAAACAACCCTTCCAAGGCATACCCCCAGAGACTGACCTCCTCCAGCCATGCCCCACCTGCTGACATTTACCACACAGTCCATCCAAACTAGGGTGGACTGATTAGGTCACAACTCTTAAAATCTGATAATTTTATCTCCAAACATTCCTGCATTAATATAGGAACTTTTGGGAAATACCATATCCAAACCATAACATTCTGCCCCTGGCCCCCAAAAGCTCATGTCCATCTCACAATGCAAAATGCATTTCATCCATCTTTAAGAGTCTTATAGTTTTAACAGTTACAGCATTGCCCAAAAGTTCAAGTTTAAAGTCTCCTTTAAGACTCAAGGTAAACTTTTGGCTGTGAGACCCCATAAAAATAAGAAACTATTACTTATATCCAGTATACAATGGCAGAGTAAACATTCTCATTCCAAAAGGGCAGCCCTGTCCCTTTTGCCTGGCTGATTGCAGCACACGTGGGCTCTCTTTTAGCCAGGCTGTCTTTGTAGCCAGCAGCTTTTTTTGGCAGACAGGTCATGTTCCTGGCATCTTTTAATTCTTGGAGTCTCCATTTTGGCCTCAGCTTCACCTTTACAGCTTCACCCTCTAAGGGGCAGCCCACAGGGTCTCTGAGCCTACTACACTTTGCCTGGCCTTCCAGGCTTTCTTTTGAAATCTCAGTGGAATCCTCAATCACCCCTTAACTTTAGCATCCTGTGTTCCTGCAGATCCAACACCATGTGGAATCATCACCAGCTTGTGTAATACCTGGGACCCTGGAATTACAGCTTGCAGTGGCCTCTGACTGCAATTCAGAATGGTGAAACAACTTCCTAGACTCCCTTGTGCAAGCAGGGCAACCCTATGATTTTTTTTTTCTCAAAGAAATTGTTCCTTCCAAGGTCCTGAGCCAGTAGTGGGTATGATCCTGCCAATTCCTGAGATGCTCTCAAACCATCATTCCTATTGTCTGTCCAAACTACTTAACATCTATTTAGGGACTGAAATTACCTCAACCAGCACAGCTTCCTTGATCCCAACTTTACATGCACTTTTCTGACCAAACAGCAGGTTTTAAAAATTCTTTAGCTCTGTTTTCTGCTCCTGATTCTCACAGTAAACCCAGGAAAAAGCTATCAGCAATATCCATGCCACTGACTGAATGCTATATTGTTTTGAAGCTTCCTCCCAGATTAATTGGTTCATGACTTTAAAATTCAGCCTCACACAAAGTCTCAGGACATGGGCAAAATGTAGCCAGGTTATTTGCCAGAATCTAACATGAGTGCCTTCTAGTACAGTTCCCAATAGAGTCCTTATTTCCCTCTGAAATGTCTTAAGCACAGTCCATATTCCTATTGCCATTTTGATCTTCTGAGCTCCCACTATAATTCCCCATTAGTTTCTTTTTAAAAATTTATTTTTTAAAATTATAGATATACCTTTTATTATAAATAAATATACCTTTATTTATTTTTATGTGATGCTTAGGATTGAATCCAGTGCCTCACACAGGCTAGGCAAGTACTCTACACCTGAGTTACAACCCCAGTCCCGCATCCCCATTAATTTCTGCTTACAAAATTCTAAAATTTTTCCAGCTTGTAGCCCTTAATATTTTCAAAATTTTTGCTGCATGCCAACCTCAAAGCTTCTGAACCACACAGTCAAGTTAGTCACAGCAGTGATCCTTCTCCTGGTACCAATTTCTGTTTTAGTCAGCTTTTACATTGCTATGACCAAAACACTTAACAAGAACAACTTAGAGGAGGATAACTTTATTTGGGGCTCATGATTTCAGAGATTTCAGTCCATAGATGGCTGATTCCATTGCGCTGAGCCCAAGGTGAGGCAACACATTATGGGGGAAGGGCCCAGCATTATGGGGGGAGAGCTGCTTAGCACATGGCAGGGTTGCAAAGCAGAGAGTGAGAAAGAGAAAAAACCCTTCCAAGGCTTGCCCCAAGAAATACACCTCCTCTAGCCATGCTCCATCAGTCTTTTGGTTACCACCTAGTCAGTTCATGCAAACTAGGATGGACTGATTAAGTTATAGCTCTTACAGTCCAATCATTTCATCTTCAAACATTCTTGCATTGATACAGGAGCTTTTGGGCGACATCTCATATCCAAACCATAATGGTAATCCAATCAGATTGTACTTTGTTTTCATTGTGTAGGATGACTTTAAAGATGGTGCTGGAGATAAAAAAAGAAATTTTGAGTATCTGAATCGAATGTAAGAAGTGGGATGAAGAAAAATGTTTAAGTTTAATCAATAGTAAAGTAAAAAGTTAGCAAGACATTAGAAGTGAGAATAAGGAAGAAAGAAATATCTGGGTTTTTTTGTTTTGTTTAGAGATAATAATCCCATTATCTGAGATGGACAATATAGGAGAAATGATTTCAAAATTGAGATTGTCTAAGGAGAAAATAGAGATAGATGAAAGCAATAAAGGTCATAAGCCTGGAAGTGGTAGAAAATCAAACTTTTTAAACAGTTTTAGATAACCAGTGTCTAATACAACTGAGTGTGCAGCCATAATGAGTAGAACATCACTCAAGTTCGATGCTACAAGGATGAACGAGATAGGGGGTAGATTCAACATGGGTGGATAACTTGTTAAAAAAATGTTTGAAAGAGCTAGATATGATGGTGCACACCTGTAGTCCCAGCTTCTTAGGACACTGAAGCAGGAGAATTCTAAGTTCAAGGCCAGTGTGGGCAACTTAGGCCCTATCTCAATAAATTAAAAAGGGATGGGAATGTACCTTAATGACAGAGTACATGAGACCCTAGGTTTATTCCCCAGCACTTTCAAAACGAAATGAAACAAAAGAAAAAAAAAAAACTTGGAAGTGAAGAATGTTACTTGCTGGAGAAGAATACTGGCTAAAGGGAGATGTTTTTGTTACCTTTTTTAAAAAAAAGTGATCAGTGACTTGATCATAGTAATGGTTTGAAGAGAGAAAGAGCTTGAGATATAAGGCAGAAATCAGATAACTGATGAAGCAATATCAATGAAGAATCAGAATGAAGACCAAGAATTGGAGAGTTAACTTTTGAAAGGGATAGAAAGGAAAGATAGCATGAGGAATGAGTGGATTTGAAGGTAAATTGACTAGGACTAGAGGGAATTTGGCTAGCAGTTGAGGCAGTTCAGGTCTGGTCTGATGACTGTTGTCTTTCATTGTCTTTGGGAAAATGAGGTCACTCATTGACAGGGCTTTGGAGAAATAGGATGTGGAATAGTTGCTGAAGTGAATGGGAGCTCACCAATGATACAAAAAATATTGAGTTACTCAGTGGAATTAAAGGCATAGTGAAAGTTAGAGACCATAATGTTACAGTGGGATTAAATCTGTAGGCTTTTATAATTCTCTGTAGATTGTGGCAATCCATGTATATCAGTGAAGAAATCACAGATTTTGTAATTAATTCAGGCTTTGGGTTGACTAAGATGTGTCAGAATTGCAAGAATGGAAAGTTGATATTTGTAGAGTGATTAGGCCTGGAAGCACAGTGATTAAGGTTAGGATGAGGACCATGGATTGTTTAAAAAAAGAAAGAAAGAAAAAAAGAAAAAAACCTAAAGGTACCAAGGAGGTGGATGTGAAGTTATGGTAGGAGTAAGAAAACTGAATGATGAGACATTGTAGCTAGAATGTGATACTGGATCCTGATGAAGGGCTCCCCTAGATAAAAATGGCAAGGTTTGGGATTTTAAGTGTGTTCTAAAGTATTGTGAAGAGAGAAGGTGGTCAAGGAATTGTGAACCTACACTATAGCACATATGATGCACATGAATTTTGAGTTACCCATGTCATGGGTAGGGTATGTGGTAACTGTGGATTATGTAATTGTGTTAGCATTTTGAGAGACTGTGAGGAAGTTACTAGGAGCTTGGTAATGAGGTACAGTGGATAGCATGAACTTAAATAAGTAGTTTGTTGGATTGTTCAAGGATCTAAAAAATAATTCTACACTCCATATTCCTCAGGACTTTGAAGAGGGCTCATAAATGTATGCTTTCTACTTCAGAGGGGTAGAATTTGTGTTCAGTGCCAGGTTTCAGTTAAAAGAGAAAGTTAAAGATTGTCTCAGGATATGAAATCTTTTAGAAGATCAATTTGAGTTACTATATTGTGTTACTTAAGTGTATACAAATAGTTATTATACATAAAGTACTTTCAACATTTGTGGGTCAACACTTAACATGTGTTTATCTGAATGCTAGATTAGAGCAGCTGCTATAGCTATCTGCTAATTGGGTATGTAAACCAGCAAAGCCTGCTTCAGAAGTCAGAAATCTAGATTTGTAAAATATGAAATCTTAACTTTTTTCATTGTTCACAACTAGTTGACAATAATTTACAGTCTCTGGGGTAAGGTAACAGTGTGAGACTTTGGAATGAAAAAATCTTTAATGCTATAGTAGCTTGTTTCATCCAATGGTTCTCAACCCTGGCTATACTCTGAATTATGCAGGAGTCATTTTAAAAAATGCTAATGTCTGGCCCTCACACTGAGAGATCTGATTCATTTGTCTTGGGTGAACCTTGGGTGGACCTTGGGCATCGTTTGTGCTTTTGTTTTGTTTTGTTTTGTTTTGTTTCCCCTCTTCTTTGTGGTGCTTGGGATTGAACCCAGATCCTTGCTTGTCTTGGGCAAGAGTAAAAAGCTCATCAGATGATTCTAATGTGAAACTAGATATGAAAACAATCATTCTAATAAATAGCACAGAGTGATTGAAATACAGAAACCAAAGGATTGTATTATAAATGACTCTCTGAGCCACTTTCTCTCATTTGTGGCAGCTTCATCTGTCTGTATCTGCAGTAGTAAGTACTCCTTTGCTTGTGTTTCTAAAACATGTGTCCATAAGAATTACTTAAAAAATTACTAAGAATGAAATGTCCTGTCAAGCTGTGTATTTTCAATAATAGAAAATGTCAGTTCAGTCAAATATGTGGTTTTTTTTAAACTTCATTATAGACAATTTAGTTCTATTATTTTTATGTTGCTATTATTTTTTTCCCTTATTCAGAAAAATGCTATTTATAACACAACAATTCTTAATCTATATCATTTTCAAATTGATCATGAGTCTGTTTGTCCTAAAATCTATAGGAAAAGTCAGTGAATAAATAAAAAGACTCTTATAAAGTATTTTTAAAATAATTATTTATAAGAAATAAAATTTAAAGTTCTTTGTAATTTTTCTTAAATCTTTGGTGTCTGCTAGTATATCTGTGCAACTAAATACTATCAAATGATTAATGAGTAAACACCAACAATTTTTTTTGTGTGTGTGTTTGTGTGTGTGTGTGGTGCTGGGGATTGAACCCAGGGCCTTGTGCATGCAAGGCAAGCACTCTACCAACTGAGCCATATCCCCAGCAACACCAACAATTACTACTTGAAAATTTTGTCTTCTTTTTCCCTTGGTTTAATAGCTTGTATTTCCATGTACTCACTCAACATTTTAATTCTGAGCTGTTTATATAGACATATGGGAAGATTTGCCTTTGCAGTGAGAATATCCCAAGGTGGAGGTGTCTAATCATATTATATGTCTTGATGTTCCTCTGGAAAGCAGGCCTGATACCATGTCCGTAGCTGAAGCTGACATAGCTGACTTCTCTTGGGTTTAGCAAGTAATGCCATGTTATTTGGGTGTTCACAAGAAATCATTAAAATATATTAATTTTCTTGTGGTGTAGCTCAGTAATAGTGCTTGCCTTTTATGAATGAGGCCTTGGGTTCTATCCTTAGCACTGCCAAAAGAAAGTATTAATGATTTTCAGACAATAGTTGGTCTTGTAATGTATTTTTCTATAAATCCTAAAAATAAACTCCTTCCCAAAGATAAATTTCTTTTCACTTCTAAACAAAATCCTTTCAGGTCATGCTAAATGATAGTTATATTTTTATATTATCACAGTTTTAGAGAAAAATAAGCAACTTTTTAATAAGCTCTTTAATTAGAATATATGACATAAAATGCACAAATCAAGGTGTATAGCCCACTGAATTTTCATAGTCCAGACTGAGAAATAGAATATTATTATTTTATTTTATTTTATTTTATTTTATTTTTTGGAACCAGGGATTGAACTCAGGGACACTCGGCCACTGAGCCACATCCCCAGCCCTATTTTGTATTTTATTTAGAGACAGGGTCTCACTGAGTTGCTTAGGGCCTCGCTAAGTTGCTGAGGCTGGCTTTGAACTCGAGATCCTCCTGACTCAGCCTCCCAAGTCACTTGGGTTACAGGCGTGCACCACCACGCCCGGCTGAGAAATAGAATATTATTTGCTTTCTGGAAGATACCTTCCTGCCCCTGCTCAATTACTTTCTTTTTCCTCTCCAAAAGCAATCATTTTTCTGACTTAAGTAGTTTTAATAGCAAATGAGGAAAATTGCAGTCATGACTTCTTTTTTTTTTGTCAAAAGCATTGACTCTTACTATCAATTATAAATGTATAGGGAGATGAGAAAATGGTAAAACTGATAGTATACTGTAACTTAAAAATATTAGAAACAAGCCGGGCATGGTGGCGCACGCCTATAATCCAAGCGACTTGGGAGGCTGAATCAGGAGGATCTCAAGTTCAAAGCCAGCCTCAGCAACTTAGCGAGGCCCTAAGCAACTCAGTGAGACCCTGTCTCTAAATAAAATAGAAAATAGGGCTGGGGATGTGGTTCAGTGGCCGAGTGTCCCTGAGTTCAATCCCTGGTTCCAAAAAACAAAACAAAACAAAAACAAAAACAAAAAATATTAGAAACATTGAGAAAGTTTCTTTGCAAAAATAAAAAAAATATTGAACAGTGCTTGACTTTTTCTCATCATATGTAACTTAAGATATAGAGCAAGTGTTTCTTTTATGCCTTGGTAAATTGTTCCACTGCATTCCAAGTTTGGATCAGTTTCCAATATTTTATCCTTTGCATTTTTGTTGTCATGTGATAGCTCTGAGTTCCTTTAATGTGAGGGGTTTTGGCAGTGTCACTTCCTCTGTTATGTCTTCATCCTTTTTGTCACCATCACTTTTGTCACTTATGTCAAAAAGTTAGCCTTCATTAAGCCTTCTAATTGTACGTCTGGAGTCTTTTGAAGGATGACATCATAGATGTTCCACATGAGCTATTTCTTCTGTGCCTTCATTTGTGTTTGATTTGAATCGAACTACTAGCATTATCACATTTTGTTTCTTGTCTGTGCTTTCATCTTTGTTGGCCAGTTCCTTTTTTTCTTTTTTAGCAGTGCTGGGGATTGAACCCGCAGGCCTCATACATGCTAGGCAGGTGCTCAAAACACTGAGCTATATACACATCCTCAGCCCAGTTAATTTTTGTTGTGGGGTACTGGAGATTAAACTCAGGGGCACTCAACCACTGAGCCACTTTCCCAGCCCTTTTTGTATTTTCTTTAGAGACAGGGTCTCACTGAGTTGCTTGGCACCTCGCTGTTGCCGAAGCTGGCTTTGAACTCGAGATCCTCCTGCCTCATCTTCCTGAGCTGTTGGGATTATAGGTGTCACCACCATGCCCAGCCCAGTTAGCTTTTGATTATCCATTTTTGTAAAATTCACATGAGTTTATTATTGGAAGACAAGACAACAAAATACATTTCTGTGTATGAATTGAATAACAGATGTAAATGACAAATCACCAAGGGATTTTGCAGTATGTGATGTGATTGGTTATTGCTCATGATGTGCATTTGTCATTCATACGATTATTTATGGTCTGAAGAACTAGTAACAAGTTTGTATTTATGCAGTGACTGGTAAGTAATATTTGTACCATGTTATTGGGGGACTGGTGTTATTAAATTGCAGGATGCTGGTTAGTTTTCTGTTCCTGTAACAAGATAACTGAGACAATCAACTTACAAAGAGGAAAGGTTTATTTTGGCTCAGAGTTTTGAAGGTTTCAGTCTATGATCAATTGCCCTTCGGCAGTGTGTCATAGAAGAGGCAAAGCACTTACCTTATGACTGTGGCATCAAAGAGACAGGAGGAGACCACCTTCACACAATCCCCTTTGGGGGTGTGCCCCCATTGACATAAAACCTTCTCTAGACCCTATCTTTCAAAGATTTCCACCACCTTTCACTTGTGCTAAACAGAGGTCCAGGCATGTGGGCTTTTGGGGGGGTCTTATTCCAAATAGTTTGTGGTACTGATAACTGTGTAAATCAGAACTTTGTAAATGAGGGCTCCTTGTAAATGGAATTGTGCATGATATACCCTTTTGTATATGATTTAAGTTCACCATTGTGATATCCCTTGAAATTGGATGTAACAGTAGTTCCTTCATTTTCATTGTTATATTCATTATTATATTTGTTATATTATAAGAATATAATGATATTCATTATCATAGAGAATATGTAATTCCATTGTATGAAATGTTTAAAAAAATTTTTAGCAGTGTATTTTGTGTACATGTATATTCACACACACATAAACACACATTTCTGTGGGATAGATCTTGGAGTGAATTTGATTATTCGTAGATTTAACTTTAGTAGATAATGGCAAACTGTTTACCAGAGCATTTATATTCCCATCAGCAAGATATATGAATTCCAGTTGCTTCACATCCTTGTCAACACGGATATTGCCAGTGTTATTTTAACTTCTGTATTTTAAATTTTGAACTAATGAATTAATGTGTGTGGTAGGCATTTTCACTCTTTAATCAACATTCCCATTTTAAAGATGAGGAAAAAGGTAGAGAGGATAATTCACTGTCAGACCTCTTTCATAGTAAACAGATAGTGGAATCAGGATTTGAACCCTGCCAGGTTCGTGCTCTAGACCCTATGCTTTTAACTACTTAGATCCTACATAAACTAAAATGATGAAGGTAGAATAGAAAAATACATTATTTGAAAAGAATGTACAAATTGTTCAGAATTGAAGAAATTGCATTTTTTTTTATGTTAGATATGTTATAAAGAAACATGTTAGAATTGATAAGTGGTTCTAAGAAAGCTCTAGAATGTTGGGGAAAATATATTGGGGTTTCTGAACTTTGGCAAATTTAGCATTTGGGTCTTCATTGTGGGGTACTGTCCTAGTTGAAGGATGTTAAGCAGCATTGCTGACTCCTGTGTACTGGATATAGTAGTTACTTACAGGTCGAAAAATTGAAAAATGTCTTCAGCTATTGCCTGGGGATAAAAGCAGTATAGTTCAAAAACCAGTACTATATTATTTGAAGGAGCCTCCTTAATCCTCCAACCCCTACCCCATGCTCTTAGAATCCTTTTTCTCCCCCTCTTAATTCTTGCATTGATTTTTGAGTATTTTTAGTTTTCATAATTTGGGAAAACAGGAACTTTGGATTTAGAGTATCAGAATTTCAGAGTGGTAATGATAGGTTTATTAGTCTCCAATAGTGCAGTTAAGCATCAGTGAGCTTCTATGAAAGGTTGTTTTTCCTCTCTAATGTATATAATATATAACTGCCTAATTATTAATATTAGCCATCTAGATTTCTTATTGGGTTGCAAGGTTATTGTTGAGAGGAAAAAGGAGGGAGGTGGCATTGTTCAGTGAAGTATCAATTATCTTTTTAAAACCTAAAGTAAGAAGCTTGAGAATATTGATGTACCAGGAAAAATACTTAGTTATATAATTGTTTATAATAACCAATAGTGATTTATCTATTATTTGTGAAATGCCTGGTCTTTCACTTGAATAGGAACTGTAAATGAAAGAAACAATGGAGAAAAGAGGAAAATTCCTATTGAGTTGACTAGGAATGAGTTTACTAATGAAAGCACTATGGATTTCCTGGTGAATTGTAAGTTTTAAAAACATGCTCTCTCATCAGTTATTTTGCCAAAGAATTAGAAATAAATCTAGGAAAGGGTTTCGTTTAGTTGTAAGGTTAAGATATAGTTTGCCCTTACTATATTTTAACTTAATAAAAAGAGTCTGAGTTTGCATTTTTAATGGGAATAGGTAGGAATTTTATTTGGACTAGGTAGGAGGGGGGAAAAATCCATCCTTTCTTCATATTCTGTGAAAATACACAGAATATGGGTAACTGCTTTAGTAGATTGAGCTTGGAAATTTGGATGTATACAGTTGTCTATATCAGGGGTTGTCAAATTACACCCTTGGCCAATCTGACCAACTCTTTGTTTCTATAAATAAGATTTCATTGGAACATAGTTGTGGAGAGCAGTGACTTGAACCCTGGTCTCTGATTCCCTTATGGCTGCATTTGCACTGGGAATTGACAATGAGGAAGTGCAGGTCCTGATTTCACAGTTGCTATGGTAATGTCAGCCAGGGATGGCTATGTGCGAAGGCATGGCTGTAACAGTGGAAACCTTGAGTTCAGCACCTTCTCCAGGGATAGGGGATTTTGGGCAAAACAAGATGACCTTGATGTCTTGCAAATTTTGCTGTGTCCTTCAGACTGCCTGCTTTGCTAAAACTCTCACAAATAACCTTTTGATGATAAAACCTATATAATAAATGTGCTGAGCTAGCTCTGGTGTCATAGCCATGCCCAAGTGTTTACATATTGTCTGTGACTGCTGTTGTTGAGTAGAATGTTGAGATGTGATGGAGATCATATAGCTACAAAGTCTAAAATATTTCTGTTTGAGCCAGATATGGTAGTACATGCCTGTAATCCTAGCTGCCTGGAACACTGAGGCAGGAGGATTCAAAGTTTGAGGCCAGCCTGGGCAACTTAGGGAGACCCTGTCTCAAAATAAAGATTTAAAAAAGGTCTGAGGATGCAACCCAGTGGTAGAGCACTTGCCTAGCATGTACTAGACTTGGGGTTCATTATCGCAAAACAAGACAAAAGTCCTTTTTGGCTCTTAACAGTGAATGTTTTCTGACCTTTAGTTTTGTTAGCTGCTTTTCTGCCTACTTTTAAACTTTGTGTGTGTATGTATGTATGTATATATATACACACATTCACACACATGCATATATACACACATATGTACATACATATGTATATGCATATATAAATGCATATATATTATGTAGGTATATTTAGTTGTCAGTGGATCTTTTATTTATATACAGTGCTGAGTATTGAACCCAGGACCTCGCATATGCCACGCAAGCCCCACTGAGCTACAATGCCAGCACTTTCTGCCTACCTTTGACTTTACATATGCTTCATCTGTATAAAGAACTCCTTAGCTCAAGGTTTTTATATTGAATTTTTGGTTGCTCATCTTCTGTTTAGCACAATTTCCCCAGAAGTCAAGCAGAAGTCTTTTTCTAGAGGCTTTGTTATTATTGACTTGGTTTTAAACTCCTACAGATATCCAAGACTTAATGGTTTTGCTTTTCTGAATGACCTATAGGTATCAGTGAGTTGTTTGGCATCCCTAGCTATAATTTGCTGTGGACCTTTTATTGGTTTAATGAAAATCATACAGGGGTAATGTCAATAGAAATGGCTGACATCTATTCAGTGCTGTCAGGCTGTGTTCTAAATGTATCCCTATATTATTTAGTTTATTCCTCACCACGACTCTGTGAAGAAAGTATTATTATTGTTCTCACTTTATAGGCATAGGGAGGTTACTCAAAGTCATAAAGTTCTTAAGGGATGAATAAAATTTAAAGTTGGGTAGACTGGTACTACTTCAGTTACTTTAAAGATAGTTCTTCAAATTTATTTAGATTAGTTAAAAGCAATATAAAATTCCAATTACGTCAGCACTATATATTTTTTAGATGTTGATAGACCTTTATTTTATTCATTTATTTATATGCGGTGCTGAGTATCAAACCCAGGGCCTCCCACATGCCAGGCAAGTGTTCTACCACTGAGCCACAACCTCAGCCCCAGGACTGTGTTAACAATATAGTTGTTAATAATAGTTACTTGGGAAGGATCTTTCAGTGCTTATTAGGAGGCTCATTCACAGAGGGCCTTAATATATCCTAACCCCATTTTCCTTCCTCTACTGAGTGATGCTTTTGTTAAATCCTTAACACGGGACTAGTATTGAATTTGAAATTTTAGTGCTGTTTAAGTCTGTAAACTCAAAGAAGCATTCTTACTTATCACTATGTTCTCTCCAACATTTGATTGTCTTCACTAAGCTGTTAGTGATGACTGTGAACACAGATCAGATCTCTTCATGACCTTGTTCAAACTCTGTCGTCATGTACTTGCTTCATGATTCTGGCTTCCTGTCTGTTCTTATCCCTTTCCAACTTTCCTGTTAATCTGCTTTAGCTACACTGGTCTTAACCAGTACATCATATTTTGTCTTCATAGTTGCTGTTCCTTTTACCTGAAAAGTTCTTTATGAACTTCTTTGTTGGGTTCTGTCTCCTCTTTGGTTATCTATTACTTTGTCATTGAAATCTTTCCTGATTATTTTACCTAAAATAACCTCCTCAGTCTATTGTTCCTTATGGTACTTGTTGCTCTGAAATGTTTATATGCTCAAACTTCAAGATGGCAAGGACTTGGTCTTTTAGTATCTTTTAAAAGTCTTATTCACAGTACTCAAAATAGAATGGCTTTATTTTCCATCATTCTTTCCATCCCTTTTCTGTAACTGGAACCTAATGTCCTAGGAGTGAAACCACTCTTTTCCCAACTCAACTCTTGTTCTTTTCTTTGATTCCTTAGATGCGTTCTAGGAACTCCACACCACTATTCTAGTGTTATCTTTGAAGTTCTCTGTTTGTACCACCATATCCTCATCTTTGTACTATGATAAATTTTCAACATCTCATGCCTTCTTCATAGATAATTGTAATGTCTGGCTCACAGTTATCGCTACCCCATCCTCTTCTCTGTTCTGATTTGATAATGCATTTAGCAACAATTTTTTCTTGCATGTTTTAATTCTGCCTAGGGCTACCCACAGGCATGGCCAGATCCTAGAACCAACACTGGGAGTAGTCTTGCCTCTCTCCTGAGCTTTGAATTCCGCTTTATGACTTATGGGACTGTTTGCTTATATATAGCTCTTACACATTAGTAAGGTTCTCCACCTCACTCCTTCTCAAAGTATTGTTTGTGTAAGAATCTCATGGAAAGTGTTGTTAAAGCCCAGAATCTAGAATCCAGAATCCTGGAATCCAGAATCCTCAGAGGTTTCTGCTTCAGTTGGTGAGAGTTGATACTCTTGATTTTGAATTTCTATTACATTCTCAGGAATGCTCACACAGGTCTAAGGACTTAACATTTTTAGGAACATTTCTAATGAGTACTTTGTCCCAAAGGAGCTATTCCACAATTTTGTCTCAGGCTTCTATTCACATTCTTTCTTTAGAGTTGGCAGTTTTTATAATTCTTTTACTGATATAAAGACTTCCTTTCTAATGAGAGCTGTTATGTTTTTTCTCTCACATTTTGTGTCCTTCTTTTAAGACCATTTTCCTCCTCTTAGTCTGTTTCTTCCATTTTCTCTTGATTTTTCATTTATCAGTTAGCACATCCAGTTGTGTCTTGGATTAATAACTTCCCCTTTTAATGTAAATTAGCTTTTTTCTTTGACCTCTAGATATGATCAAATAATAAATCCCTTTAATCAAAATAAGGTTGATCCCAGTTCCCTCTGTCTTCCTTCTGCTAGTCTTTTTTGGAAGAAAAGTAGTGGATTAACTCCTTCAGTAGATAGATGTATTTTAATTTCTTAAAATCTGTTTTGAATTCAGATTTTTGGGGGGCTCCTGAATGACAGGTCACATGACTCCTACATCTTTAATACATAGGTCTCCTTCAGCCTCAGCAGTATTTCATATTAACTATCCTTTCCCTTTTAAAAGTTTTCTACTTTTGCTTTTTAAGGTTGATCCTACTTTTCTCACTACTTCTGTTCTTGGGCACATAATACCATTTAACTTTGTACTTTTTCTTGAAACTTGAAATGCTTTTCCCTTTATCTAAATCTGTTGTCCAGTGTGGGAGCCTCTAGCCATATGTGCCTATGGATCACTTGAGATATGACCAACTCAAACTGAGATATTGGGTAAGTATCAAACACACTGAATTTTTAAGACTTAGAATGAGAAAAAGAATGTAAAATATCTCACTACATTTTAAAATATTAATTGCATTTTGGGCTGGGGTTGTGGCTCAGTTGTAGAGCGCTTGCCTAGCATGTGTGAGGAGCTGGGTTTGATCCTCAGCACCACATTAAAAATAAAGTTATTAAAAAAATAAATATGGATTGCATCTTGATAATACTGTAGACATATTTAGTTTGGGTTAAGTTAAAAATTGTTAAATTAATTTCACCTATTTCCTTAAATATGGCTACAATATGCATAACTTGAATATATTTCTCTTAGTCAATATTGATCTCTCATATTTCCTTAAAGACCCAGGTTAGTTGTTTTTAATCTAATATATATTTTCCTTCTGAATTACAGCACCAGCCTTCTTGAACATTTTCTTCCTCACAAACCTCATTTAGATACTAAACTTCCTCAAAGTCAGGGTGACCCTCCATAGGGCCTATTGTATATTGGGCACAAATTATATGTGTATATTTCTGAAAAAATAAGTTGGCCAATATTACCACTTTATCAAAGAAGATACTCAGGATAATTGCCTATTGTACTATTTTTGCTTAAATGAGTGGGAGAGGTTGATACGAAGGGGAAGAGAGACATTACTTTGTGCTATTAAAATCTGACATGTACTTCCCACAAATCCAACCACCCACCTCAGACCACTGATAGTTCTGAACTGTGTTTTGATTTTACTGCCATCTGGTGTTGGGATTAGGTAACTGTAGTTCACTATTCATCTTTTCAATGGAAGAAGATAGGCAGTCTTTCCTCATATGGACCTGCTCTCCTCCATTCTCTAAGTAAGTTATCAGTAAGAGTTGATTTGGGTGCTGGGGCTATAGCTCAGTGGTAAGGCCACTTTCCCAGTATGTGTGGGGTACTGGGTTCGTTTCCCAGATTCGCAAATAAATACATAAATAAAATAAAATAAAGGTCCATCAACAACTAAATTTTTTTTTTTTTTTAAAAAAGCTCATTTAATTTTAGCATAGAAAATCTTTATTCTCCTTGTTGGAAAACTGTTTCCTTGGCTTCACAGATAGTGTACTCTTTATCTTTGTGTGTGTATGTATGTGTATTTTTCTGGCTGTTCTCTCACTTGACAGCCTGTTTCTCTTTGTTTTATAGCTTTTTTTATTTTTATTAGTTATTGATGAAACTTTATTTACTTATTTGTATGTGGTGCTGAGAATCAAACCCAGTGCCTCACACATGCTAGGCAAGCGCTCTACCACTGAGCCACAACCCCAGCCCTGTATTATAGTTTTTTAATCATACATTTTGGGCACTCTGCTCTTATTATTCCTTGTTTCCATCTGCACCCATGGGTTTACTGCTTATTTACAGGCAAATTTACATTGAGAACCAAAAATACCTTCTGAACTTGAGTTCATTGTCTCTAGTGCACCTCAAACTTATATGTTATATGAGCACCTCAAACTTAATATGCTCCTATCTCAATTTGATTCTCACCCCATCTTCATTTCTCAGATCAGTTTTTCTTGTTTTATTAATCTATCATGCTAGAATTCTGGGAATCAGGTTGGCATCGTCCATCTTTCACACTTGTTAGTCAATTATTCATCACGTGTTAAGTCTAAAAGATGTTCTTATGGGTGTAAAATTTGTGACCCCATTATCCCATCTAAGCTACTACTGTTTATTCCCCGGACTAAACAGACTCCTAATTAGTTTCCCTATGTCCGTTCTTGATTGTATTCACCTGTTTTATATATATTTAATGTCATCATCTCCTAGCCTGAGAGTTCTGTGATACAGGGACTATGTGCATTTGGCTTCTCTTTGAGTCCCTAGCAACTGGTACAGTTCCAAAAATCTGTAGGTTTCTTTATCAATTAACATAGTTGTGTCTGGGATTATTCATTTCCCCTTTTATTGTAAATTAGTTTTTCCCTTGACCTCCAGATATGATCAGATAATAAACCCTTTCAGTCAAAATAAGATTGATCCCAGTTCCCCCTGTCTTCCTTCTGCCAGTCTTTTTTGGAAGAAAAACAATGGATTAATGCCTTCAGTAGATAGATGTTTTAGTGACTAGACTATATTGGAATTCTTCAGTGGGCTGGGGTTGTAGCTTCGTGGTAGAGGGCATGTCTGGCACCTGTGAGACACTGAGTTTAATCCTCTGCACCATGTAAAAATAAAGGTATTGTGTCCATCTACAACTAAAAAATTAAATTAAAAAAAAATTTAGTGCTTTATTTCAGTGTTAGGATTCTGTACCAGTTCATTTATCATTAATGAATTTTAGCTGTTTTCTATTTTCCCAAGAAACTTAATTGTGTCTATAAAAGCAATTTATTTTGTGTATAATTAGCTAGTGTTGAGGTATCCTTAGGACAACAACCTACTTATGAGTGACCATTAATAAATATACTGAAATTATTTTCTGAGCATTTGAAATTCAGCATGATGGATTTGGGAGGTAGCTCAGTGGTAGAGTGCTTGTTTAGTATGTACAAGGACCTAGGTTCATTTCCCAGCACTGTGTCCCTTACAAAAATAAATTCATGCCACTGGTTTGTCTCTTAGCATTCTTTTGTCTGAAATTTAATAGTCTTTAATTTTAATATTGAAGTATGCTTGTTAAATCATCAATTAAAACCTGTTTGAGTGTTCTTTTAATAAAGGATCATGTCTTGATACGTTTGCTTAATAATTTTGATTAACTTCAACTTTTTAAAAAATATATTTTAGAGATGTTGATAGACCTTTATTTTATTCTTTTATTTATATGTGGAGCTGAGAATTGAACTCAGTGCCTCACACATGCTAGACAAGTGCTCTACCCCTGAACCACAACCCCAGCCCCTAGCTTCAACATTTTAAAGATGCTTTTTGCTTATGAGTTTTTCTTAGTGGGGCTTGCTTACTGATTTAATGATATTACTCAGTAAGTATGGAACATATGAAAGTAAAGGTGATTTATAGAAGTAGGTATTTAAAGATGGGCAACAATCTGTATACTGAGGACACAAACTCAGAATTTAATAGGTTCATGCCAGGGTTTCTCAACCTTGACATCATTAATATTTTGGACTAGATAGGTTTTTGGTGTGTGTGTTGGGTGGTATCCTGAGCATTGTAGTATTCTGGTAGCATTATTGACCCCTACCAACATCCTCACATCCCACGCCTTATGACAAAGCCTTCTAGATGTTGCCAAATTGTATCTGGGTGGGGTCGGGGGGCAGTGATATACACAAATTGTCTCTGTTTCCCCCCACCCCCTCTCTTTTTGATACTGGAGATTTAATGTAAGGCACTTTACCACTGAGCTACATCTCCAGACCTTTTTGTTTTTTTATTTTGAGATAGGGTTTCACTAAGTTGATTAGGATCTTGCTAAGTTGCTATGGCTGACCTTGATTTTGGAAACCTCCTATCTTAGCCTCCTGAGCTGCTGGGATTACAGGTATGCACCACTGCGCCTGGCCTCTGTATCTCTTCTCTGAAATGGTTGGGACCAAAAGTATTCAGATTTCAAAAGGTTTCAAAGTTTGGAGCTTTTCAGATTAGGGATGCTCATGCTCAACCTGAGCATCCCCAGTACTTAGAAGGGAATAACACATCATGGGAATGTTTCACTAGGAAAATCTTTGGTATTGCTAGGTGTCTTAGGAAGTGTTGTAACTGTGTGGTTTATTGTTAAAGGCAAGAAAAATACTCTGTGTTTCACATTTTAGAATTTGTGCTTTCTTAGAGTAACTTTTGTACTTGACCTTCTTGCTCTACTCAAATTGGAAAAAGTGGTACATTCTAAATCATATTTTACTGATAGTTTCATTTTGTTAATGAACTTCAGCAGTTCGGTTTTGGTAGAACAAGAAACCAAGATTACAACATAAAGAATAGCTTGTAATTAGAGCTTTTGCTATTTGTGTGTGTGTGTGTGTGTGTTTGTGTGTGTGTGTGGCGTAAAGGATATAATTACCTTTTCTTATTTTTTTTTTTTTTAAAGGGACATGAGAGATGGCTTTAGAAGAAAAAGTTTCTACTCTTCCCATTATTCGAGAGACCGTTCTCCTCATAAAAGGGATGGTCCTTTTTTCAGAGAATCACCTGTAGGTCGAAAGGACTCTCCACACAGCAGATCTGGCTCCAGTGTCAGTAGTAGAAGCTACTCTCCAGAACGAAGCAAAACATACTCTTTCCATCAATCTCAACATAGAAGTATGTATTTATAAGACTCCTTTTCTTTTCATAGCTTCCACTCATGGGAGTGTACTAAGACAAATTGCCTCATAGGTGTTATAACTTTATTTTGAAAAAATTTAAAATTTATAGGGAACTTTAAAGAATAGTATACTGAATACCCTACATGTAGGTTTTTCCAATTCTTTGAAGTTGGATTCTGCATGACCTTTCACCTTCAGATTTTGTCAGCATGTAAAGGAGATCTTTGTAATCATGTCTGAAAGTCAGACATTCATATTTTCTGGTTGTTTCTGTGCCAATGCAACCTCTTTAATGTGTTATTAGATGCTGTATTTATATAACTGATAGTTTCTTTTACATTAAAAATATTCATGGTCTCCCCTAAACGTGGTATTGCTTTATAGAATTGAGAGCTAAAACCTACCATAAGTTCATTCTTTCCCAACCCCTAGTATTACTTTTTTTTACAGGGATTGCCTGGCCATACCTGGCATGCTAATGAGTTGCTTAGTATGTATTGGAATAAATAAATGAAGTAACCACTTTTTCAGATAAAGCATTCTTACATTATCATTCTAGACTACAGTCTGTAGTGGAACCTCATTCATCGAAAAAGATTTCCTCATGCCTTCTGCTTGCAGTGCATTGTGTTAGTTACAAAGATGTCCCTGTCACTGAGGTGCTAGACTGTGTTTGGGTGTAGGTGTATTTTCCACCAGCTGAAAATAATTTTATCAATATGTTAACATATATAAAGTGTAACTCAGATACGGAAAATGAGTTAACATGACATAGACATGTGAAGGTGAGAGACACTCTAGAGATGAAAGAACATGTCATGGAGGAAATGACCTTTGGGCTTAACCTTATTTCAGATTTCTGTAAGTGCAGAAGTGTATTCTGAGGAAATTGTAAGCCAAGATACATAATCAGAAAAGTTCAGGATATTTATTTTACTTCCCTTTAATTTCCTTCCTATTTAGTGTCTTTTTCAAATAGTAAGAGTTTTAAATCAATAGCCTCTGCCTCCTGCATGGTAAGAATGATGGAAAAATCACTTGTCATCATCACATTGTTTTCTCATGTAGCTGTTACTGGATCTGTGTTTAGCAAACATTTATCAGTTATCTTTTTTTTTTTTTTTTTTTTTTTTTTTTGCGGTGCTGATGATCAAACCCAGGGCCTTGTGCTTGCCAGGCAGGCACTCTACCAACTGAGCTATATCCCCAGCCTCTCAGTTATCTCTTAATTTGCAGAGCTAGGCAGAATGAGGCTTTCCAAAAAACATGTTTTTGGTTACAGGTACATGAATGATGGTGTATGACTTAAGAATATCATTTGAAAGCCCTCAAACCAAAACAAAACAAAAACCAAAATCAAACATAGCAACTTCTGTGCCTGATTGCCTCATATAATATGCTTGAGACACTTCTGGGAAACTGGAAGTTAGTTGTATTGTGGAAGTTGTACTGTGAGTTGAGTATTTTCTCTCTCCCACTCGCATATTAAAAACCCTAAACAGAAACAAAAACCTTTCAAGATAAACAGCCTCTAAACTTTAGTGAGTGTTTTCCTGTACAGACATATGGTAAATTAGCCAGTTGCCCTTTTTTTTGGGGGGGGGGGGCAGTTACTGGGGATTGAACTCAGAGGCACTTAACTACTGAGCCACATCCCCAGCCCTATTTTGTATTTTATTTAGAGACAGGGTCTCACTGAGTTGCTTAGCACCTCAGTGTTGCTGAGGCTGGCTTTGAACGCCCCATCCTCTTGCCTCTGCCTCCTGAGCTGCTGGGATTATAGGCATGCACCATTGTGCCTGGCAGCCTTGTTTTAAGAATATGTGTGACTTAAATCAAGATCAATTAATGATTTGATTAAGAGAAATAAAATTATCAATGGAAACTGATAATGAAGCCTTTTTCTTAAAACAAAATATTAAAATGGAAACGAGATTCTTACTCAATAACTTATAGTAAAGCTTTTAAAAGTAGTATTGGTAAATTAGTCTTCTATTTTTGTCCTCTAAAACAAATTTCTGGGGGAGCATTTTTTCTCTTTTTATGCACTTGGCTGCTTTGTGACCCAAACTCTAAAGTCTTGAGATGAAATAGTCATAATGCAATGCTCCTGTCTTGGGATCTCCAGTACACTGTTACCATCATTTGAGGTTTAATATCTTTAATATATGGAGTGGTGGAAAGATACCAAAGTTGGAGAACCCAAACTATGGGGTAAATTGAAACACAGAGCATATGACTTTGCTAATTCCTTATTTATTTTAATTAATCTTTTAATTTTGAAAGTTAAATTCTTTAATGAAGATATGAGTTTGTTCTGGGAGAATTCTTATAGGTTACTTTGGTTCTTTAACTACTTAGGCTATACATACTAAGAAAATGTTTTCTCTATTCCTCTCATGTTTTCAGAATACTTACATAAGATCACCTTACTAAAAAGCCAAGAAGTCTTAAGCTGGAGAAGTCTTGTTTTAAGCAATAGATGGAAAAGTAAAATATTACACTTGTTTGTGATATTAGTTTTTACCTTATCTGAATGTCACAGATATTAATAGTACCTTGCTTTTCTTAAATATCAAGGAATAGGATTCTTCAGTTATCACAAGCTTAAGCTGGGTTATTTCACAATGTGTTGAAATTTAGTTTGTAATGTAGTTGAAATTTTGATAAAGATTTTAAATGTTCTTTACAGACAACAGGTTGAAATAACTTTTTTAATTCCTTATGCCCTCATTCTTTTAATTCTTTATGAAAAGCAAAAATTTTTTAATTACCTTTTCAGTAATTTTGCCTGCTTTAATAAAAACTAGTAGTTTGGCTATACTGTTAAAGGACTAAATCTTCATAATTCTTACATGCATTTTAATATCTCCTTTATGTTCTTAATTATAAGCCACAGAATGATTTAACTACCTTTTCCAACTCAGGTGGCTATTTCTCATTTTGTGTTTATATACACATACAATTAAGTATCTTCTACTTAGCTTTTTAGGTAAATCCTTTGGAACTTTGTATTGCTTCAGATTAATTATCCTTCTAAATCAAACTTGTTTTCATCCCATACTTCACTCACTAATAAGAACTTTCTGGCTCTCATGTTATTTAGGCTGATCTTGATATAACTTTGAAAGCAACATTATTTTTAGTCCTTTTTATTCATATTCAGATGCTGACAGTGGAGACTGTCTTTTGAGCTCTCATTTTCTTTCATCATTTATCTTTTATTTAGGATACTAGCTTTAAAAGTGACATGAGAAACCATTAAATTCAGTCTCATACTCATTCTTTATTAAAGTCTTGTAATAAGTTTACAGTCTCTCAATTTGATCTTTCCACCTTTGTATGTAGCTCATTGTTTATAAAATCTTTTCCTCTAACACTCCTTAATACTAGTTATTTTTCTCAAGCCACATATATAAATAAACATACTTGTTCTTATAACCTTTTACATACTGGAGGAGTACTCTCATCTCCTTTGATTCCCCATTGTTAAATAAATATATATGGTTCCTTTTATTGAGTATGATTTCCACATCTTTTCTTTCTCAATTTTCCTTCTTTTCCTTTTATGTTGTGACATCAGAAATAAACTTTAATTTTGGCAGCTATATTTGTTACTGGCTGTTATTGAGATCAAAGGTAACTAAAACCAAAGCCATTTTCACATATAATACTATTAAACAAAATGCCTTTCAGGCTGTTCTTTTTTTCAGGTGTAATTGTTTATGTGTAGTTAACATATTTAAAAAAGTTTATGTAGGAATGCTAGGTTTCATCTAATTAATTCTAGCTTATTATTTTCTCCATAGAGATTCTTAAGTCTCATTTAGTGATTCTTTTTACAGTAGCACCTATTAAGAACTATTTGCTTTATTAGCAAATTAAGTATGCCTGGTGCATTTTGTATTAATCATTAATAATTTTGTCAAGTAGAATAAACCCAAATATAGACACCTTTAGAGATCTCTCTGTTAAACTCAAGCTTTGATCAGTGTTACTTGCAGTTATGATCCTCCAACTTTACTATTATCTGTCTTTATTTCAACTTGGGGATCTCATTGGAAGGCCTTTCAGGTGCTTTCTTGCCAATTCTAAGTTGCAAAACATTTCCTCTATCAAACACTGACATAAATATTGCCTTGCTTTGTTTTTGTAAATCCATTGTGGCTTGCAGGAACTTAAAAACTACCTCTTTGTTAGTTTACTCTAAATATTTGCCAGTGATACTATTTATTAATGAGACTGTATAGCATTTTGCTTGAATTTAAAAATATCATTGCTATGGAAGATTTGTAGACTTCTTCTTGTTGTCCTATGTTTTTCTCCAGCCTAACTTCCTCTTGTTTTCTTGATTTTGGAAAGTATTTCAAAGAAAGACTGTTATTCATCTGTTTAATTCTTTTAATACTTGTTCTTGAACCAAAAGTGTTGAAGAATTAATACTATTTTGATACCAGTGTATTTGGAAGAGTCCATTATTGAACTTCATTATAGTGGGAAAGGTGCATGTCTTAAGAACTGTTGGTTATGAATAAATTTTGTGCTTGTGTGCGTGGTGCTAAGAATTGAACCCAGGGTACTCAACTGAGCTACACTGCTGTCCTTTTTATTTTGTGTTTTGAGACCAGTTTTTCTAAGTTGCCCAGGCTGTCCTCAAATTTGCTGTGTTCCTGCATCACTAGAATTACAAGTGTGCACCACTACACCCAAATAAAGCTTTTTTTTTTTTTCCATAAAATTTTAGGGTTTAATTTTCCTTTTAGAGAGAAGACTTTTCTGTGAAGATTTGAAGTAGTAATGGGAAGATGGAAATAAAACTTTTTCATTACATCCTATATGCTGGATAATAGAAAGGGAGGCTAAAGCCATTCTCTTAGCAACTACATATCATAATATTTCTTAGTTGGAACCATTGGATTTGGGTTCAGTTCTTGTCTTTTAACAAACAAATGTATTGAAGATCCGTGATTTGCCAAGCAATACAGATATCTACCATTTTTAGTTTATAATCTAATTAAAGAGGCAGGCAAACAGGAATTCAAAAGGAATAAGCATTTTAAATGGAATTTCAAGGATAAGTCAAAGTTTGTGGGAGGATGCCTGTAGAGAAGATTTATTGGAATTAGCTGTATTCATTCAATATTTTCCTGAAAAGTCAGGCTGTTAACTGAATCACACTATTAATTAACTGTTGAATTAGATTCTGTGATATATTATTCTTGTTTGAGAACTCATCATTTAATCAAGAGAGAGCCTTGGCTGTGAGTTTCCTGGGTGAACCCTAGGAGGTGTAGCTTTTCTGGCCTCTGGATGACCAAGTGTTTAAAGTAGTAATGGATTAATACCGGGTGTAGAGACATTTTTTAATGTCCTTGCTTTGGGACTTAGTATGTTCTCTCAGTAGCAAGCATTCATAATGCGTCGAGGTGATACAGTATTGTGCTTATGCATAACAGTAAGCTCTACATGCTTTTTAGCAGATGTATTAGAGCACAACTCAGCACGGTACTTTCAAGAGTTCCTTGTCAGTGGACTTTACTTCAAGTTGTCATGTATCCGACCTGATAGATTTGGGTGCCAGGGTTGGGGGCAGCAGAGATGATGCAAAGCTTTCTCCACCTCTCTATCAGTTTCTTTCCCCCATCTTTTTTGGTATCTTTAACACCAGAACATATTTCTAGGATTGACACAATGGACACAAGTATCCATTTTCTGTTTCAAACTTTGAATGAACTGGTGAATCTCCAAGAAATTACGTTCTTCCCAACCAGAATCCCCAATTTCCTCTGTGTTTGTCCATGGTCCAGAAACACAAACCATTTTCTATTTCAAATCTTCAGCTATCAAAGGAGAGATAAATGTACTACCTCTGCTGTGAAGTTAATTTCTTGAATTTGAAGGGTTTTGTTATGTTATTTGCCAACAACTGTACTGTGAGTTAGTCCTTTCAAGGCATAACCCCTAACTTCATTATCTCTGTTGATGATTTCTGGATTTTTTTCCTGCAATATCCTTTGCTCTTATGAGTTATAATAATGAATAGCATTTGATAGGGTTGGATGACTCTGGTGAGGCTTATCCTTGCTTTCAGTAGGAAAATACAGCAGGAAGAAAGCATATTTTTTTTGAAAGATCATAGGTTTGTATTCAACTATCATATTCAGTGAATCAACAGATATTGTGATATTCTTGCAGAACTTCCTGAAGGTTTTTTGGAGCTTTTTCTCCAGCTTTTGTTTTTACTTCAGTGGACAAAAAACTTTATATCTGGGGTTATGGAACCAGTATAGATGTTCCTTGCCTTACAGTGGTACTATATTCATCAGTTGAAAATATTAAGTTGAAAATACATTTAATGCACCAGACTTACTGAACTTCATAGTTAGCAACACAGTACACTGTAAAGTTTTGGTTGTTTACCCTTGTGATCAGTGTGACTGACTGGGAGCTGTGGCCTGCTGTCACTGTTCAGCATTCAGTAAGATAAATCGTTAGTCCTGGAAAAGGTCAAATTTCAAAGTACAGTTTCTACTGAATGCATATGGCTATTCTACCATTGTAAAGTTGGAAAATTATAAGTTGAACCATTTTAAGTTAGAAAGTCTATTTGAAATTTTTTTTTTAATCTCCATTTTTTCTTTAACTCACCAGTATTAATGAATTTTGATTTTTGTACTGCCATGTACAGAATTTTCCTTCTTGGTTTCTTTCCTTCATCTTAAGATTGATTTTCTTTTTTGTGGAACTGGAGGTTGAACCCGTGGGAGCTTTATCACTGAACTACATCCCAGACCTTTTTATTTTCTAAGACAGGGTCTCCCTGAGTTGCCCAGGCTACCTTGTACTTGCATTCTTCCTACTTCAGCCTCCCTGAATCACTGTGATTACAGGTGTGTGCCATTGTGTCCAGCAATACTCATTTTCTTTATCAAATCATAGCAAAGGCAGGAATGTTCTGACCCTTTTCCCCCCTTGCTCTCAATCAGAAAGTTAGTGTCTGCTTGCTAGAATGAGTGAGATTAATTTGGGGTAATAAGTAAGTAGCTAGTGAATAACATCCTGTCAGTTAGAGTGTAGAACAGTGAGTAGAAGGGACAGATTTGAGACATGTTTCATAGTGTTGATTGGAACCAATTAGGAATAGCAGAGCAAAAAGAATTGAGGTTAGGAGGAACACTCCTAACAGAAAAGGGAATAAAAAGTAACAACATAAAAGGAAAGATATAGTTAGGAAGATGTATGGGTACCAACATAAAAATACAAAGGCACTGTAGGTTCAAAATACTCCATAAAGGCCCAGGTGTTAAGGGCTTGGGCCCAACCTGTGTTGCTATTGGGAGGTCATGGAACCTTTAAGAGTGGGGCCTACTTGGAAGAAATTAGGTTATTGGCGACATGCCCTTCAAGGGGATGTTGGGACCTCAGCCCCCTCTTGGCCTACTACAGGTCCAAAGCAACAGGACCAAGCTGCTATGGGCTGAAACCTCCAAAACTATGACCAAAGTAATGCTTTTCTCCTAAGTTGGTTATCTCAGATATTTTGTCATAGTAACAGAAAGGTAACTTATACAGACATGAAAACCAAATTTCAAAATATTAAGAAAATCATGTTTATAAGTCATTAAAGTGTCAAGGGTAAGAGTGAGATCTTTAGTTTTAATATGAGCAAATCAGTGGAAACTTTAGGATGAAGCATTTAAGCATCGTGGGGTTGTTACTGTTAAATCTTGCATTACAAACAGTACCCCATCACTTAGTGGATTGATTTAGTAGCTACTTATTAGTTCATGATTCTGTAATTAAAATGTGTGGTTTTACTGGTCTGTTAAGTATCTAGGTCTATTAAAGGCAACATGGTTGGGAATCTGTAATGAAATGTCTTAGTAATTACAGTGTCTCTGAAATTTGGAATCAAAATTAATAAACACATCCCCAGTGATGTGTTGTTTAAATAGGTCTTATGTTTTACATTTGCTTATGTCAGTGGAGTGAATATTCCTATTGTGGTTGATTTTAAGCTGTCAACATATAGTAACTAATTGAACACAAAATTTGATAGGATGGCTATATTCCTCTCTCACTAGCTAGTATGAGTTGGACATGTCTGTAAAATATCTCTATTCCATCTCTTCATTAGAAAAAGAATTTGAGGAAGCTTAATGAAATAAAATACTTCATAAAACAAAAAGATGAAGAAGTTTATTTTAAAGGGAAATAAGGTAGGAAAAAAGTGAGAATAAAGTATATGTCTATCATAATGCTCTGGACAATTGCTATACATGAACTAAGAATTTAACCATAGCAAATAGAAAAGGAACAGTGAAAGTGTCCATAGTGTACCTAAAAGCAGATCAGCTGCTCAGGATGAACAAGAACTTGCCTGATGCCAGAAAGACCAGTGAATAATGGGAACAGAATACTGTATCCTCAGTAACATTGCAAAAGTAGGGTGGCATTATTTATGTATGATATTTCTTGAAACATTTCAAGGCAAGTTACTGACAATGTTAAATAATTTTGAAAAAGGGTGTTTTTTTTTTTTAGAAAGAGTTTAGATAAGTGTTAAGAAGTTTACCCTTATTGGAGAATTATCTGGGTTTCCTCATTAGTCTGTTTAGGAGGTTAATTCTGTCTGCATCATTAAAAGTTTGTGGGCAAGGAAGCTAACAAAATCATTCAAGATTCTAAATATGTAGCTATGGATTTGTTTTTAAAGAAAATCCATGTGTAAGATTATTTGCTTAAGGAGAATCAGCAAGATTTAGTAATAGATTGAAAGCAAATCAAAATGACTATTGGAAATTTACCCAGTATTATTCTTGATTTCTAGTGTTTATTCATCTTTGACTCTTGACTTGGTGTATGTGTCTCATTCTTTACAAGTACTTTGAATCTGACCTTTATGGGGGGTGGATTAGACTAGGTATTTGCAACAATGGACATAAGTGTTCCTTTTCTTCTCTCATCTTTGATCCTTTTCTTGTTCCTTTCTTCCCATGCTGTCCTTGACTAGCCTCATCTTAACACTTCCAGCTGGCCTATATAGGGGAGTTTAAAACTTTTCCCTACATTTCTCTGATGGTTCTGTAACAAAATCTGAACTAAAATGACAACAGATCCACAGGAGAAAAGAAGTAGAAATTTATTACATGTGTATGTAATATATAAGACTCAAAGAATGACTAGATGGTTGAAGTATGTGGCATTGGAATAGAAGCTTGGGGCTTTGGGTGGGGAGGTGTTAATAAGCTCTGGGATGATGAGGAGATAAATGCACTAAAAAGAAAAGGTTTTCTTGCTATGCAGATAAAATCTCAGGTAATCTCTGAATTGTTCTCAAAAGAATAGGTTCAGGTGCTTTCTGATGTGATCTTCCTGATGCCCTGTGATTCATTTTTAGGCAGATTGAGGGAACCTCAAAGGAACTTCTTTTTGCATCTACTGTTAATGTAGATAAACATTTCTTTTGCAAAAGAACAATTTTTAAGAGCTATTCCTGTGTCTGTTGTTTTTCTGAATAGTGATCTCAGTATGCCAAAGAAGTGTACTTTGTATGGCATATTTGATCTCCCATACCTTAAACAGAGATTTTTCTCTGTCCTGTTATGATTCATCTTCAGAGGTGGTTGCTCAGGCAGCCCAGCTTGAAGGCAGTGTAGGAAAGAGTCACCAGTTAATACTCAGAAGTTCCTGTTCTTGTTGCTCCTACTTCTGGGTTCTCATCTTGTTCTGCCTGGGCACAGAGGTGCTGGTGTTAATTCCTCCCTGCCCACCTTTCCCTAGAGCCCGTTCGTGTTGGTGCCTCCTACAAACGGCAGAATGAAGGAAAGCCAGAAAGAGGTGAGTTTTGAGCTAGATTCTGATTTGGGATTTTGAAGGGGTGGGAGGCTTGAATTGGTAGAGGTGATGGAAATGGGAAAAATATATAACTGCTCCATTAATCTATTACTGTTATTAGAGTTGGATAGCACTGCCATGGTAGATCTACAGAACAGGATTTGGGAGGATATGCGAGTTTATTGTATGGGCTAGCCATTACTGGCCAGGAACATAGCCACCCATGGGAGGCTTAGATCTATAGAATAGATAAGCCCGTGGCAGTAGGATCAAGGAATTTCTCTTTACCTTTTCTGTGCTTTTTCTGTTGCCATCATCATTTTCTTTGTTCTTTGCTTCCTGCCTGTCCCTATGAAAATAGGTATAAAGGAATATATGTGGATATATGATAAATTGCCTGCCCTGCCCACTAGTGTTTCTTTGCTTCTGCACACTGAGATAGGTTGACATCAGCCTAGATTAGCTTTTGAGCATATTAAATCAGTAAAGGTCCTAAGACTACATTTGGGGACCGTACCTGGCATATCTGTAGTACTGATGTCCTGTTTATAAAGGAAACACTAAATAAGAGATTAACAGCTGCTTGTGACAGGTTTTTTGTTTTTCTGCTGTGTCTCACGCATGCATGTTAGAATTGAGTTTGCAATTAGGCTTTTAGTTAGTATAGCCTGCTGTGCTGATTGGTCCAGCACCTCATCTTTCAAGGGCTTGCTTATCTGATTAGAATGGGGAAATAAATGCATGCTAAAGGTAGAAAATAAATTTCACCTTTTTACCTAATTTTGAATGCCTACTCTTTAAGGCTTTGAACTAAGTAGGCTGTGGCTATTCAAAAAGGAACGAGCTGTGATACTTGTTCCTTTAGGAACTTTTGGTATGGTGGGATAGACTGATACTATCTCAGTATGATGTAGAATTTGCCACATGCAATGGGAATACAATAAGGAATAACTAAATAAATCATGTGCTTGTCTATTTGGTGATGTAATTATGGTTTGTATCATGTTTATTTTGATTTTTAAGGCATGCAAGAAATTTTAAACCTGCTTAGTATGAAAACCTTTTGTGGTACCAGAATTGTGGTACCTTTAAATTCTAGGTTCATGTCTTTAAAAACTGTTGGAGCTTCAAAATTGGAATACTCAGTCTAGAGCAGGGGTTCTCAATCTCAACACTATTGACATTTGAGGCTACATAATTCTTTGTTATGGGGGTGCCCCCCCCACCGTTTTTTTTAGTAGCACCTCTGGCCTCTACTTAGTATATGCCCGTGTCATTCTCTTACTATGACAATCAATAATATCGTCACATCTTGCTCAGTATCTCGGGTTGGAGGTATAATACTGTCCCTGATTGAGGGCCATAGGTCTAGAGAAACCTCTTGGGTTTTCAGGACATTGGAAAGAGGTGTTCTTCACCATTGCCCTAGGTGCTTGGAAACCTTTGAGTTTCTGAGCCTTTGCTTTGCAATCTTGGCTATTGTGAAGAGGAGCTGAAAGAGGCGTTTTGACTGAAACTGGCTTTGCCTCAGTTTCAAGTTTTGCCTTTGCTTTTGCTTTTGACTGCTCTCCTGGCCTTAACCCACTGTCCAGTCTCAGTCAACTCTGTGTGACTTCAAAGTTGATGCCACTTTCTTCTTTTCTCCATATTATTGTTTTTTTTCCCCCTAGTAATTAAGGGCAGGGAGTTTGACAATTTAGTGAAATATTTTTCTATCAGCAACATTGTTACTAAATTTTAAGATTATATTTAAACGTGTTTTTGGTTGTTGTTGAGCCTACTAAGGTAATATTGCTTAAATGTATTTCCTCACTTAAGTTTCTATTAAAAATGGTATATGTATATATAGCACTGTGAGTATCAGAAGTAACTTAAGATAGGTTAGTGACTTGAATCTCATAGAGATTTTTTTATGCCATCTAACAAGTATTTGGGAATTCATTTATGCCAGGCTCTGGATTAGTGCTCTGAATTATTGTTCTTTTAAAAAATATTTTTTTAGATGTTGATAGACTTTTATTTTATTCATTTATTTATATGTGGTGCTGAGAATTGAACCCATTGCCTCATACGTGCTAGGCAAGTGCTCTACCACTGAGCCACAACTCCAACTCCTGAATTTATAGTTTTCTAATTTGACTTTTCAAACTATGTAAACATTTCAGGAGTATCTAAATTTCCTATACATAGCTCTCCTTGAGCTAGTCTTTACTTAGCTCTATTAGTATCTATATAATAACTACAACAACTATTTGCATGTTTATATTGTGATATATTTAATATTAACATGTAGTAATAGGGCAAAGGAAGCTTTTTTGATTTAAATTTGTGTTCTGCCTTCCTCAACCAGCATCTTCTCTGTAGCTCCAGTTTACTGACCAGTGTAACTGACATTGGTGTGGCCTAGACTGCCATATATATTATTTGGTTTTGAGGTACTTCAAATATTTGATATTGTTAGTCTCTGAGATAGTTTTAGATATTAACATAGAATAACCATATGATCCTTCCCCATTAATTCAGTTACAAAATTACTTGAGAACAAATGAGCTAGAAAAATCTCATATTTTCTTGTATAGGTAAAGAAAGACCTGTCCAGTCTTTGAAAACATCAAGAGACACTTCACCCTCAAGTTCGTCAGCAGTGCCTTCATCAAAGGTTTGTTATTTTCAGTTTAAAGAATGATGGTTAATAAGACTGGCTAACACAGATGCTCTTAGCATGTATAATCATACCTATGGTGCTGATTTGCTGCATTTAAATAGTTGAATTTTAAGTAACCACAACTTTAAAATAGCTAGCAGAGTAAATGAACAATTTTCTCATAGAATTTTTTCCAGGTTATGCTAAAATTAGTATTTACTGCCACAGCCCTTGTTCATCTAGACTTTCATTAGGTGGGAATAAATATTCAGATGGGACATATTTGTAGTTTTTAAAAAAATTTTTGTTTGTAGTTGTAGATGGACAACATGCCTTTATTTTATTTATTTTTATGTGGTGCTAAGGATCGAACTCAGTGCCTCACACATGCTAGGCATGCTCTCTGCCACTGAGCTACAGTCCCAGCCCCTTATTTGTAGATTCTTGTTTTGGAAGTTGGGGGTATAGATAGACTTAAGATTTATTTGATTTATTTGTAATTAGTCAGTTTCGGGTCTTATTAACTGTATTCTCATTAATTCATACAGAAATTCCATGATATTGGTAGGTATAAAATCTCCTTTCTATAGCAAATTAGAGGTTCAGAAGTTAAATAATTTTCTCAAGGGATAGCTCCTTTTTTTTTTTTTTTTTTTAAACTTTTTCATTCCTCACTTCCCAGCATCTCCGAACATGTTGGAAAAAGACAGACCTCATGTTTGTTAAACTTAGAATTTAATATTTGAGTAATTGCTGTTCCATCTGTTATCTTCATAAAATTTCATACCCTTTTTCTTGCCCACAATTGTTATTTCTTATTTTCTCTTTTTTTTGTTCTTCCTTCTTTATTATTTTTGACTTTTTAGGATCACTTGGAAGTCTGTGCTGGGTATTCAAGGGACACCTGATTCTCTGCCTCAGAAGGGAGAAAAGTTTGTGAGACTTGTATAGTTAGAACTTTCTCAAAGTCTGAGGGTTCTAGAGTAACATGTTGCTTTTTTACATTATGGTGCTGGATTGAACTCAGGCTTCACGTAAGCTAGGCAAGTGGTCTACCACTAAACTACATCCCCAACCCTGGAATGGCAGGTTTTAAATAGCAAAAATTGATCAGATATTTTTGGTTCTGTCTTAAACAGATCAAGGGTACTTTATCCACATGAAAGACTGACTTATTTTCTTGTCAGTTAATAAAGGACACATCTGCCCAAATCAGGTCACTGTGAAAATTTAAATTACTACGTGATTTCCCCTGAAATACATTGCTATCTAAAAATAAGTTATAAAATAGGACTTTGTGCTCCATGTTAAAACATATTTAATGGAAAAAAACCATAAAGAATTTTAGCTACTTTTGTCACAGTTTCATGTAGATGGTTGCCTTTTTGTTATAGACTATAAAATCTTAAAATGGTATCAAAATACCAGAAATTTAGATCTATAATTACTTTACGTATTAGGAAAGTGTAGCCTGTGTGTTCTTTGCCAAGGGTTACATAGTAGCTATGAAAAGCTTTATTTCATAGATCTGATTTGGTGGAGGACTTTTCCTTATAAACATTATTACTGCTGTTAAACAAGAATCCTTTGTCAGAGTTTATTTTCTATTAGAAGACAGGTTCATATGATAGTTTTTCAAGTGTACACATTTAGTAACAGATTAGTAGAATAAGTTTTAGTAGGTTTTTACTTCATTGTTTTCTAGTGAGAACTCACGTAAACATTTGTTTTTTGTTCCATAACTCCCTTTTAAAAAGATACTCCTCTCCCCCAAATTAAATATAATTTTTTTCTTGGATATATTTGTGTGTGTTTTCTTCTTCTGCTTTTTTAAAAAAACCTTATATTACTAAGTAGTAATGAAGATATTGCTTTCTAATACCCCTTTAACCTTCTATATGGGCAGGGTCTTGGAGCCAGATATCTAGGCTTACTTGTGACTACTTTGAAGGGAAGTTTCAGATTTTCTCTCTTCCCTCTGAAGGTTTGGTAATTGTAGTCTATGAAATGAACTGATTGTAGACAGAGTTATAGAAGACAAACCAAAAATTTATTATGTGCATAGGCAGGTGAGTCACACAAAAAATATGAGATCAAGGAAAGTGTGAGGTGGTCTAAGTTTATATAATACCTTGTGGTGCATGAGAGAATAGGGTTTAGGGGTCCTAAACCAGGGAAGGTAGCAACTCAAGCCACAGGGAGGTTCAGGAGAGGTACTTGTGGGATAAAACTATCTTATTATGCAGGCACAGTTTCCCAGGTAGCAGACCTGTGAGGACCACCTGTGGTACTCTCTGGCCCAGGTGTCAGGTCTGAAATCTCTTTTCCTTCCTTCCTTCCTTCTTTCCTTCCTTCCTTCCTTCCTCCCTCCCTTCCTTCCTTCCTTCCTTCCTTTTTTTTTTTTAAATTTAATCATTTTTCTTTTTTTTTTCTTTGTTTTTTTTTAATTTTTAATTTTACAGACTTCATTCATTATACACATATGGGGTACAAATTTTCATTTCTATGGTTGTGCATGATGTACATTTATATCATTATTGTTAATCATACATATACATAAGGTAATGATGTTCCTCCCTTTCCACCATTTTTTATACCCCCACCCCTCTCTTCTTTGAAAACCTTGTCCTAGGCAGATACAGGGATCTCAAAGAAAAAGACTGTTTATACCCTGTGCTTCCTTTACTTGTGTAGATAAATACAAATTTCTTTTTCTATAGAGGTCTGCACTTTTTCTGAACAGTCAACTCAAAATATGTCACAAAGAGGTATATTTGGAGCGGGATATTTTACTCTCCCACAACTCCATATATGTATATCACTGTAAATATTACCAGTGACCAGCCAGTAGTTTGGTGGGTTTAATTAGTTATAGAAGAAGGTCAAGTGCTTTTTTTTTTTTCAGTATTAATTAGGAACTTTAGCCACAGTTTCCTAGCTTACAGGCTGAGGTGATAAGCTTGTAACACCTTTGTGGAATTTCATCTAATTGAAATATTTTTTCTGTTTGTTTGTATATAGAAGTACTTTTTTTTTGAAGTACTATATTAATAGTACTACACCATAAGGTGGATTTTTTTTTTTTTAAATAAGAACTGTCATCCAGGGGAAAGGTATATTTAGGATCAATAATGTAACTTTAGAGAAAAGATAGGGACAAAATGAGGACTGCCAAGGAATAATTGATGAAAGTTATTCTGAAGAAATGGAATTAGCAAGTTACCATAACGGCCTTAGAGAAGGGTTTTCCTTATTTGTGCTTTACTATTCTACATCTTAATCTATAGTATATGCTTTTAAATGATATTATAGGAATTATGTGATCCAGCAGGCATTATATTTTCTCTTTTTTTTTTTTTATTTTTTTATTCTTTCATTTCTTTTTTTTTTTTTTTTTTTGCTCTATATGTTCTTAATTTATTTTTTTTTTTTTATTCTTTTATTTACTTATTGATTCATTGAACACAAATGGAGTACAGCTATTGTTTCACTGTTTGTACACAAGGTAGAGTCACACCATCTGTGCATTCATGCATGTACACAGGGCAATGGTATCTGTCACACATTCTGTTATTAATCTCATGAACTCATTGATCATCTTCAAATATGTTTTAGTGTAACAGATTTTATTGAATACAGAAAAGGACAAAAAAAGTATCAAGCCTTACCCTAGATGTTTTCAGGTCTAATAAACTCTCTTCATTCTCACAGCTACTTTGTAAAGTGACTATTAACTCCTGTGTTGTAAATGAGAAAGCCAAGACTGAAACCTTTATTAATTATGTATATAAAATCATCTTTCTAGCAATTGATGAAACTGCATTTCAGAACCATGTCTGCCTATAACTCCAATGTTCATAATTTGTTCAGACTATAATTGGTTAGAGGAAGGAATAGTAATAGGCCCAATGAAATTTAAGTTTTAAAACTGTTTAAGGAGTACTAGTTATATGATTTATTATAAATTATAAAGATAACATATCTGGATTTTTCCTGTTGCATTACTCAGGAAATTTCTTTAATGAAATTTTGGCATTTATTTCATCAACCGTAAAGATAAAACACCGAAATAAATAAGTTTATGATGTCTTTTATATTTTATATACAATTAGTTTGTGTTAATTGTGTCTTTTGCTTTGTTCCCTAGATGAATTTCTAAAGTTTTATGTAGATGAATTTGTCAGTCAGATCTAGTCTATATGTCTCAAAGAAATTGCTATTTAAAGGAATTCTATTTTGAGTGTTTTTGAAGGAGCCAAAAAAGAATGTACCTGTTCTCCACATAAATTTGAAGGTTTATATGATTTTAAGTAAAAGTGGAGTGTGCTTCTTGATGTATTTGAAGTTTAAGGCCCTTGAGTATTATAACATAAATGTTTTTTTTTATTTTTATTAGGTGTTAGACAAACCCAGTAGGCTAACTGAAAAGGAACTAGCTGAGGCTGCAAGCAAATGGGCTGCTGAGAAGCTTGAGAAATCAGATGAAAGTAACTTGCCTGAAATTTCTGAGTTTGAGGTATGGTATATTTCCTCCTATATGTTTCATGTCTGAAGGTTTTTTTCTGGAGTTTAAATTTAGGGTGGGAAATACCTGATATCCCCTAGTACTTCAAATATATTTGAAGGAAAATATCCTCATGGCTTATTAAAATTAACCACCCAAGAGATAACAGCCTAAATATGAATGACTGTGAATTCAGTAATCACACTGCGTCTGAATGTCTCCAATTATTCAGGAGTATAAGAATTGCATAAATACCTAGTAAGAAAAATGGATTATTATTATTATTATTTTGATAGATTGTGCTTTTAAAAGTATCTCAGGAAGTCATGCTCAGCCATTAGTCATAAACCAATGAATTTAGAACACAGATCTAATTTTACTTGGATTGTGGTGTGTGTTTGTTCTATGCAAATTATTTCATAAGTGTATCAAGAATGAAATTAAGCATTGTTTGGGTTGGGCTACCTGAGACCTTTGATGATTCCTGATTACAAAAAAAAAAACAAAACAAAGGAAAATCTCATAAAAACAAACCCAGAAAAAACAAATATTTTTGGGTCTATAGAAAATTATTTCTGAAATGTCTGCATTAAAATATATGAAAATTAACCAAAAAACTTCTTTATAATGTATAACATCTCTAAGAAGATTTCATGGGCTAAATTAAGTTTTTAGATTCAAGATTTAATGCTAGAAGAATTAATTTTGACATGATAGACAATATAAAAATTTCTATAACAGGTCAGGTTATTTATATTGGAAGAATTCTGGTTTTTTGATATAGTTTGGGATGACCTTTGTCGAAAGTTTTTTGATAAAAGGGATTAAGCATAGTAATTCTACATAGCAATAACCTACATCTTCATGTATTATGAAAAGGTCCTTTCCAAAATAACTGATGTACACTGCTCATAAAAAGTACAAACTCTGTCAGAACTTACATAAATAGAGCCTTTCTTTTTGAAAATGCTGATCTGTCATTTAGATAGCAATTGTTTTAAATAGGTCAAGGTTTCCTTATTTTTGTAGCCAGAGTAATATTTTTTGCATATTTTTCAGTAAATGTATTAAAAACATCAAGCTATCCTGTAGTACTTTCCTGGGACTGTTTAAAAGCATGAATAAAGGCTGGGGCTGTAGCTCAGTGGCAGAACTGCTTGCCTAGCATGTGTAAGGGACTGGGTTTGATCCTTAGCACCGCATAAAAATAAACAAAGTCATTCTGTCCATTGACAACTACAAAAATTTTTTTTTAAAAAAACATGAGTAATACAGCAATACATTTAATAGGGCTATTTTATTTGTATTTTAAAAACTTTTTTAGTTGTCAGTGGACCTTTATTTATATGTGGTGCTGAGAATGGAATCCAGTGTGTAATGTATGCTAGGCAAACTCTGTACCACTGAGCTACAATCCCAACTCTAATGAGGCGATTTTAAATAAATAATTTTGATTATCTTAATAATTTAGGATAATGGCTATTATATTAACTATATATGTGTGCTTCAAAATTGCTACTGTAGATAAGACCATTTTTTTGTTGGCTTAATAGTTAATACATATTTGGATCTGATTAATATATTATAAACAAGGCTTTACTTATATATGAATAATATTAATATTATTCTATTATTCACCTTCCCCAGCTCCCCATCTTTTTTATATTTCTTAACTCTTTAAAAAAATTGATTGTCCACCCTTCTCAGATTTTAAATGCTCTACTTACATTTTCTCATTGCTTGGATGGATCTTGACACTTGAATAGTCTGTGACATTGGGGTCTAGAAAGACTTTTCTCATGTGTGGTAGGGGTCCTGGGGATTGAACCCAGGGTTGCTTTATCAGTAAGCTACATCCTCATCCTTTTGTTTTTTTATTTTGAGACAGAATCTTGGTAAGCTGCTGAGTGTCTCATTAGGTTGCCTAGGCTGGCCTCAAACTTAGGGTCCTTCTGCTTCAGCCTCCCAAGTTGCTGGGATTGCAATCATGTGCCTCTGCACTCTGTATAAAAACTTCTTTAACCTGTTTTTTCTCTAAAATTTGACCACTATTGGCTAGATTTTGGATTAGTTCCAAAGAAATAACCCTAAAAGGGGTGGGGCTATAGTTCAGTGGCAGAGTGCTTGCCTAGCTTGTGTGAGGTACTGGGTTTGATCCTTAGCACCACATAAAAATAATACAAATAAAATAAAGGCATTCTGTCCATCTACAACTCCAAAAAAAAAGAAAAAAAGAAAAAAAATACGCTAAAAATTTGTAAGTGGGTGGCCATTAGTCAAACATGATATTTTATTGGACAATCAGCAATCAGCAATGTGAAGAGAGAGCCTTCAGAGTGGGAGAAAATCTTTGCCACAAACACCTCGGACAGAGCACTAATCTCCAGAATCTACCAAGTACTCAAAAATCTTTACACCACGAACACCAATAACCCAATCAATAAATGGGCCAAGGAAATGAACAGACACTTTACAGAGGAAGATCTACAAGCAATCAACAGATTTATGAAAAAATGTTCAACATCACTCGTTATAAGAGAAATGCAAATCAAAACCACCTTAAGATTTCATCTTACCCCAATTAGAATGTCTTTTATCAAGAACACAGGCAACAACAGGTGTTGGCGAGGATGTGGGGAAAAGGGTACACTCATACATTGCTGGTGGGAGTGCAAGTTGGTGCAGCCACTCTGGAAAGCAGTGTGGAGATTCCTTAGAAAACTTGGAATGGATCCACCATTTGACCCTGCTATCCCACCCCTTGGCTTATACCCAAAGGACTTAAAATCAGATTGCCTCAGTGATGCAGCCACATCAATGTTCATAGCTGCTCAATTCACAATAGCTAGATTGTGGAATCAACCTAGATGCCCTTCAGTAGATGAATGGATAAAGAAACTGTGGTATATATACACAATGGAATATTACTCAGCCATAAAGAAGAATAAAATTATGGTATTTGTAGGTAAATGGATGATGTTGGAAACTGTTATGCTAAGTGAGATCGGCCAATCCCAAAAATCCAAAGGCCGAATGGTCTCACTGATAAATGAATGATGATGCATAATGTGGGGGGGAAAGATGGCAAGAATGGAGGAAAGATAGCAAGCATAGAGGGAAGGGAGGGGTGGGGGCGGGTGGGGGGGTAAAATCAATAACAGAGTGTGTGACAGATATCATTGCCCTGTGTACATGCATGAAAGCACAGATGGTGTGACTCTACTTTGTGTACAACCCTTGAAACAATAGCTGTACTCCATTTGTGTTCAATGAATCAATAAGTAAATAAAAAAAATAAAAAATAAAAAATAAATAAAAAATAAAAAAAATTTAAAAATAAAAAATAAAAAAAATAAATCAAATTATTGATCACAAAAAAAAAAAATAAAGTCAAGAAAGATATATGTGAAAGTAAGACTAGGATTACCTAAGTATGTTTGCTACTTGGTGTACATCATTAATATTGAACAGCGATATCAATTTTACAATATCGTCTAAAATGTTTTCCAAGTCAGATTGATATTTTTTCATACTGGAAATTAAGTAGTTATCTTTCTAATTTAGTACCACTGTTATCTTATTAATATTTTCTCTCAGATAATAGATCACATTTGTTCATGGTCTCTTTAATAGTAATCCATGCTTTCAGGGCTTCATGCTTTTTGGGAAATAGGATTTTTTTTGGGGGGGGGCGTGCTGGGAATTGAACCCAGTGGCACTTAACCACTGAGCCACATCCCTAGTCCTTTTTATTTTTTGTTTTGAGACAGAGTCTCACCAAGTTGCTTACAAAGCCTCACTAAGTTCCTTAGACTGGCTTTGAACTTGTGATCCTCCTGCCTCAGCCTCCTGTGGGAAATAGGATTTTGACCTTGGTCCTGTAAACTCACATTTGATTTGATTTGATAGAATAATCTGGAAAGAAAAAAGGATTTTGTTCGATTCTAAGAAAGAGTTTGGCAAGCTATTTTTTATATATGTGTATATGTGTTTAAATTTAGTTGTGCCAGTGCTCTGTGTTAGCTATTTTAAGTAATGGTCCATATACTTCAGAAACGTTCTGTAGATTCATTTTTATGAAATGAAAGAAACTGGATCTTCACTATTCCAGCTTATTATTCCTTGCTGCCATTAGAATAACTTTAAGCAATTTGTTTACAGGATCCTGTAGTTTACAGAAAGTCCATTGAGACTGAAGACTTAAGTGATAGACTTAAGTATTGAGGCATGTTGTAGTTCATTCCTCTCTTCAGTTTTATATTTTTATCTGTTGGGCTCTAATAAAGCATTTCTTAAAGCTTCTAACAGAAGAGTAATTCTGAAGGGTCCTTAATGGTCTAAAACAGGAAAAAAAAAAAACAACAAAACAGCAAGATATCTAGTTGCCAGTATGTTTGGGAAATGCTACATTTGTTTTATTTTTTATTTCTTTTGGGTGCAGGGTATCACACCTGGTCCTTGCACATGCTAGGCAAATGCTTTAACACTGAGCTCTACCCCTCAGCCTTGGAAGTGCTACATTTAAAAGGTAGATTGGTTTTGATATTTCAGCACTGTTCAGAGATTTTAATATGTTAATAAGCTCATTTGTCTTTAAAGGGAGGATAAAAGTTTGCCTAATTTGCTACACTTTTAACTGAATATTTTCCCCATAGTGTGTATTTTAGAATTAAATAAGGCACACATTTTCAGAGAAAAATACTGTACTGACTTTAAATGCACTATTCTGCATCTGCTTGTGTCAAACACTGAACTAGAGTCAACATCCTAGCCATCAAAGAGGTTGCAGTCAAATTTTGTAGAGATATAATTTAGCATCCTTTTAAATAGCTATGAAAGTTTTATTTATGGTCATCAGAATGAAAGGCAGATTATTTGAAGGTTATTAGAGCATTCTAAGAGAGTAGGTCACTTCCTACTGTAGAAGAAAATTTTGACATTTAAATGTGAAAATATTATGTTTTTTTCACATGTAAGATGTGATTTTCTGTTTCAGTGTCTTCACTTACTCTGTACTAACCGAGAATGCATGTCTTCTATAATTGTCTTTCATATTTTTATTCATTTGTGAAATCAGTAATGTTCAGTATGGTAAGACTAAGGATTTTGCTTGATTACACTTCCCTACCCTACTGTAATATTTTATAACTATTACATTGATGGCCTTAAATATCAAAAAAAATTTTTCTTATTTGGCACCTCTATTATATGTGTGTACACACACACACACACACACGTATACACACATATTTGATGCATTTCAAGCTCTTGTCATATTTTCTTGACAGTACCTTGTATAATATGTCTCTAAGTAATTGAACTAAATTTAATATTTAATGAGTTCTTTAGTGTCAAGTTAGTTTTGTTTTTCTCTCTCTTTCTGGTACTGGAAATCAAACTTGGGGGTGCTCTATCACTGAAGTACTTCCCCAGTCCTTTTCTTTTTATTTTATTTTATTTTGAGACAGGGTCTCCGAAGTTGTTCAGGATGGCCTTGAACTTGTGATCCTCCTTTCTTAGCCTCTCAAGTTGTTGGTATTACAAGTGTGTACCTCCACACCTAGCTATTTTTTTTTTATTACTTTTTGTTTTACAAAAACTCATATCTTTTCTGACGTGCTTCCTGTGCTCCCTAGTTTACATTTTTTGTGTATTGGCCTTTGTCACTTTTGTGCTGCTGCATCAGAATACCCGAGACTAGCAATCTGCTAAGAACAGAAATTTATTCCTTAAAGTTCTAGATGTTGACAAGTCCAAGATCAAGGTGCTAGCACATTTTGTGTCTGGCAATGACATAGTCTTGACTCCAAATGTGGCACCATGCATTCAATCTCTGGAGGTGAAGAAGGCTGTTGGCCACATTGAAGAAGAGTGGAAGAGAGCAAGATCATTCCTTAAAGTCCCCTCTTTAAAGATCTCATCTTCCAAAAGAGTTACCATGCCAAATTTCAACATGACAACAAGCTAAGGCAGGAGGATCCCAAGTTGGAGACCAGCCTGGGCAACTTAGTGAAACTCTTTCTCAAAATAAAAAATAAAAAGGACTGAGGATGTCGTTCAGTGGAGCACCCCTGGGTTCAATCCCCAGTACTGGGGGAAAAAGCCAAAATTTTGATGATTTTTTTCCCCCCATGGAGAGTACCTTTCATGGATCGCCTGTGCATGTATATGCATAAATGTACACACCTCCTTAACTCTTTGTCTTTTCTTGACACATTTGACAGTGTATTGATAAGGAATGACTTCCAGACTATGCTGGGATTATTCATTGTTGAGTTGTTGCTTTAAAATATAAGTAATAATTATTGCTTTGTGGGAGTTTTGTTTTGTTTTGTTTTGTTTTGTTTTGTTTTTTGGCAAAAGTGGTGAAATTTACCCTTTACTTTTTTAAAAATTTATATTTTTTAAATTTTAGGTCATTGTACACAAATGGCATACAATTACCATTTTTCTGGTTGTACACAAAGTAGAATCATACAATTTGTATATTTATACATATACATAGGGTATAGGTGTTTGTCTTATTCTTTTTTTATTTATTTTTTATTTACTTATTGATTCATTGAACACAAGTGGAGTACAGCTCTTGTTTCACTGGTTGTACACAAAGTAGAGTCACAACATCTGTGCGTTCATGCATATACACAGGGCAATGGTATCTGTCACAATTTCTGTTATTATTTTTACCCCCCAACCCCGACCCCACCCCTCCCTTCCCTCCATGCTATCTATCCTTCCTCCCTTCTTGCCACCCTTCCCCCCGCATTATGCATCATCATTCATTTATCAGTGAGACCATTCGGCCTTTGGATTTTTGGGATTGGCTAATCTCACTTAGCATAACAGTCTCCAACATCATCCATTTACCTACAAATGCCATAATTTTATTCTTCTTTATGGCTGAGTAATATTCCACTGTGTATATAGACCACAGTTTCTTTATCCATTCATCTACTGAAGGGCATCTAGGTTGGTTCCATAATCTAGCTATTGTGAATTGAGCAGCTATGAACATTGATGTGGCTGCATCACTGTAGCAATCTGATTTTAAGTCCTTTGGGTATAAGCCAAGGGGTGGGATAGCAGGGTCAAATGGTGGATCCATTCCAAGTTTTCTAAGGAATCTCCACACTGCTTTCCAGAGTGGCCGCACTAACTTGCATTCCCACCAGCAATGTATGAGTGTACCCTTTTCCCCACATCCTCGCCAACACCTGTTGTTGCCTGTGTTCTTAATAAAAGACATTCTAATTGGGGTAAGATGAAATCTTAAGGTGGTTTTGATTTGCATTTCTCTTATAACAAGTGATGTTGAACATTTTTTCATAAATCTGTTGATTGCTTATAGATCTTCCTCTGTAAAGTGTCTGTTCATTTCCTTGGCCCATTTATTGATTGGGTTATTAGTGTTCTTGGTGTAAAGATTGTTGAGTACTTGGTAGATTCTGGAGATTAGTGCTCTATCTCAAGTGTTTGTGGCAAAGACTTTCTCCCACTCTGAAGGCTCTCTCTTCACATTGCTGATTGTTTCCTTTGCTGAGAAGAAGCTTTTTAGTTTGACTCTATCCCAATCATTGATTCGTGCTTTTATTTCTTGCGCTTTGGGAGTCATGTTAAGGAAATCTGGTCCTAGGCCAACATGATGAAGATTTGGACCTATTTTCTCTTCTATTAGGTGCAGAGTCTCTGGTCTGATTTCTAGGTCCTTGATCCACTTTGAGTTGAGTTTTGTACAGGGTGAGAGATATGGGTTTAGTTTCATTTTGCTGCATATGGATTTCCAGTTTTCCCAGCACCATTTGTTGAAGAGGCTGTCTTTTGTCCATTGCATGTTTTTGCCTCCTTTGTCAAGTATGAGATACCTGT
>JAJEJO010050702.1:2180193-2221143 GCA_020662805.1 Glaucomys volans | reverse complement strand
CTCCTTTGATTGACTCTTTCTTTAGGGTAATTCCTCCCCATGATGACCGAGATTGTTATTTTTTGTTTCTTCCTCTTTGAAAATTTGTTGAGAATGTTCTGTAGGGCAGGCTTTCTCTTTGTGAATTCTTTAAGCTTTTGTTTATCATGGAAGGATTTTATTTCATCATCAAATCTGAAGGTAAGTTTTGCTGGGTATAAGATTCTTGGTTGGCATCCGTTTTCTTTCAGAGCTTGAAATATGTTGTTCCAGGCCCTTCTGGCTTTTAGGGTCTGGGCTGAGAAATCTGTTGATATCCGTATTGGTTTCCCCCTGTAGGTAATCTGCTGATTTTCTCTCGCAGCCTTTAAAATTCTATCTTTGTTTTGTATGTTAGATATTTTCATTATAATGTGCCTTGGTGTGGATCTGTTGAAATTTTGTGCGTTTGGTGTCCTGAAGGCCTCTTGTAATTGATTTTCCATCTGATTCATCATATTTGGGAAATTTTCTGATATTATTTCATTGAACAGATTATTCATACCCTTGGTTTGTATCTCTGTGCCTTCCTCAATCCCAATAACTCTTAAATTTGGTCTTTTCATGATGTCCCATATTTCTTGGAGGTTTCGTTCATGATTCCTAACCATCTTCTCTGTTTGTTCGACTTTGTTTTCAAGATTAAATATTTTGTCTTCATTGTCTGAGGTTCTGTCTTCCAAGTGATCTATTCTGTTAATTATGCTTTCTATTGAGTTTTTAACTTGGTTTATTTTTTCCTTCATTTCCTTGTTTGCTTCAAGGATTTCTGTTTGTTTTTTTTTTCTCAGAACTTCTCTTTATTGAAATGATTTTTTGCTTCCTGCAATTGCTCTATTAGCTGATTATTCATAGCCTGAATCTGCTCTCTTGTCACATCATTCTCTTCTCAGATCATTTTAATTATGAACATTCTGAACTCCCTTTCTGTTATTCCTTCTACCATGCTGTCTTTGGGTTCTCTTGATGTATCATCTAGGTTTGTTTGGGACACTTTCTTCCCGTGTTTTCTCATGCCGCTCATGTATCTTCCCCTCTAGTAGTGCAAATCAGAGGGATTGCAATTTCCCTGTAAAGACTTAAGGTGTCCCTGCAGATTTCCAGTAACTCACCAGATGTTTGAAAGGTGCTTGATCAAGCTGCTGTCCCACTACCTCCAGGTTGGGAATGATCAATGCTTCTGGGCAGAGGCAACCAGGAGCCGCAGCACCGTGGCCCCGCGGGAAGGCCTGAGCTCAGCTCCGAGGGTCCAGGCAGCTGAAGATGGTCTCTCTCCACCAGGGAAGCTGCAGAATGGCGCCGACGGGCCCAAATTCCCCACTGGAGCCGGCAAGCAGCTCCGCTCCTGGCCAGATCTCACCCGGAGTCGCAGCGCCGTGTCCCCGCGGGAAGGGCTGAGCTTAGCTCCGAGGGCTCAGGAGCTGGCTGGTGCCGGAGCCTGGCCAGTGACTCTGAAGCCGCTTCAGGGGACCCGAACTCACTTCTCTTTGTCTTATTCTGTTATCATTCCTTCCCCGCCCCCTTCCCACCCCTGATTTTCTTCTATACAGTCCATCCCTTCTCTATTCTTCCCATGCCTCCCCCCACCCCTGCTGTGTGTCATCAACCACTTATAAGAGAGATCATTCGGCCTTTGGTTTTTTTGGGATTGGCTTATTTCATTTACATGATCTTCTTCAATTCCATCAATTTACCTGCAAATGTCATAATTTTAATATTCTTTATGGCTGAGTAATATTCCATTGTGTATATATACACACCAAAGTTTCTTTTTCCCTTCATCTATTGAAGGGCATCTAGGTTGGTTCCACAGTGTAGCTGTAGTGAATTTGGGCTGCTATAAACATTGATGTGGGTTCATCACTGTAGTATGCAGATTTTAAGTCCTTTGGGTATAGGCCAAGGAGAGGGATAGCTGGGTCAAATGGTGGTTCCATTTCGAGTTTTCGAAGGAATCTCCATACTTCTTTCAGAGTGGCTATACCAATTTGCAACCCCATCAGCAATGTATGAGTGTACCTTTTTCCCCACATCCTCGCCAACACCTGTTGTTGCTTGTATTCTTCATAATAGACATTCTAATTGGGATAAGATGATATCTTAGGATAGTTTTGATTTGCATTTCTCTTATTACTAGAGATGTTGAACATTTTTTCATATATCTGTTGATTGTTTGTAGATCCTCTTCTGTGAAGTGTCTGTTCATTTCCTTAGCCAATTTATTGATTGGGTTATTTGTATTCTTGGGGTAAAGTTTTTTGAGTTCTTTATGTTCTGAAGATTAGTGCTCTATCTGAAATGTGTGTGGCAAAGATTTTCTCCCACTGTGTAGGCTCTCTCCTCACATTGATGACTGTTTCCTTTGCTGAGAAGAAGCTTTTTAGTTTGAATCTATCCCAATAATTGATTCCTGCTTTTATTTCTTGTGCTTTGGGAGTCATGTTAAGGAAGTCTGGTCCTAGGCTGATATGATGAAGATTTGGACCTACTTTTTCTTCTATTAGGTCCAGGGTCTCTGGCATAATTCCTAGGTCTTTGATCCATTTTGAGTTGAGTTTTGTGCAGGATGAGAGATATGGGTTTAGTTTCATATTGCTACATATGGATTTCCAGTTTTCCCAGCATCATTTGTTGAAGGGGCTATCTTTTCTCCATTGTACGTTTTTGGAGCCTTTGTCTAGTATGAGAAAACTGTATTTATGTGGGTTTGTCTCTGTGTCCTCTATTCTGTACTATTGGTCTACCTGCCTGTTTTGGTGCCAAAACCATGCCGTTTTTGTTATTGCTTTGTTGTATAGTTGAATGTTTGGTATTCTGATACCTCCTGCTTCACTCTTCTTGCTAAGAATTCTGGGTCTCTTATTCCTCCAAATGAATTTCATGATTGCTTGCTCTATTTCTGATGTCCGTTATTGGGATTTTAATTGGAATTGCATTGAATTTGTATAGCACTTTTGGTAGTATGGCCATTTTGACGATATTAATTCTGCCTATCCAAGAACATGGGAGATCTTTCCATCTTCTAAGGTTTTCTTTTCTTTCTTTAATGTTCTGTAGTTCTCATTGTAGAGTTCTTTCACCTCTTTTGTTAGATTGATTCCCAAATATTTTATTTTTTTCAAGGCTATTGTTAATAGGGTAGTTTTCCTAAATTCTCTTTCAGAGGATTCATCATGTATGAATAAAAATGCATTAAATTTATGAACATTAATTTTATATCCTGCTACTTTACCGAATTCATTTATGAGTTCCAGAAGTTTTCTGGTGGAATTTTTTGGCTCCTCTAAATATAGAATCATGTCATCGGCAAAAAGGGATAGTTTGAGCTCTTCTTTTCCTATTCGTATCCGTTTAATTTCTTTGGTCTGTCTAATTGCTCTGGCTTGCGTTTCGAGGACAGTGTTGAATAGAAGTGGTGAAAGAGGGCATCCCTGCCTAATTCCAGTTTTCAGGGGGAATGCTTTCAATTTTTCTCCATTTAGCCAAAAATTGTTGGCTGTAGGCTTAGCATAGTTAGCCTTTAACAATGTTTAGGAACGTTCCTACTCTCCCTGTTTTTCTAGTGTTTTGAGCATGAAGGGGTGCTGTATTTTATCAAATGCTTTCTCTGCATCTATTGAAATAATCATGTGGTTTTTAATTTTAAGTCTGTTGATGTGATGAATTACATTTATTGATTTCTGGATGTTGAACCAACCTTACATCCCTGGGATGAAACCCACTTGATCATGGTGCACTATCTTTTTAATATGCTTTTGTATGCGATTTGCTAAAATTTGGTTAAGAACTTTTGCATCTATGTTCATTAGAGATATTGGTCTGAAATTTTCTTTTCTTGATGTGTCTTTGCCTGGTTTTGGTATCAGGGTGATATTGGCTTCATAGAATGAATTTGTAATGGTTTCTTCCTTCTCTATTTTATGGAATACTTTGAGGAGTATTGGAATGAGCTCTTCTTTGAAGGTCTTGTAGAACTCAGCTGTGAATCCATCTGGTCCTGGACTTTTCTTTGTTGGTAGGCTTTTGATGACTTCTTTTATTTCACTGCTTGAAATTGATCTATTTAAATTATGTATATCCTTTAGATTCAGTTTGGGTGACTCATATGCCTCTAGGAACCTGTTGATATCTTTGAGATTTTCTATTTTGTTGGAGTGTAAGTTTTCAAAATAGCTTCTAATTATGTTTTGTATTTCAGTAGTGTCTGCTGTGATATTTCCGTTTTCATCACGAATTTTAGTAATTTGAGTTTTCTCTCTCTTTCTCTTCATTAGTGTGGCTAAGGTTTATCAATTTTGTTTATTTTTTCAAAGAACCAACTTTTTGTTTTGTCAATTTTATGAATCGTCTCTTTTGTTTCAACTTCATTGATTTCTGCTCTGATTTTAATTATTTCCTATCTTCTGCTACTTTTAGTGATGAACTGTTCCTCTTTCTCTAGGGCTTTGAACTTTAATGTGAGATCATTTATTTGTTCACTTTTCCTTTTTTTATTGAATGCACTCCATGCAGTGAATTTTCCTCTTAGCACTGCTTTCATAGTATCCCAGAGAGTTTGATATGTTGTATCTTTGTTCTCGTTGACCTCTAAGAATTTTATTTACCCCCTAATGTCTTCTGTTTTCCATGCATCATTCAATAGCATATTATTTAATCTTCAGGTGTTGGAGTAGTTTGTTTTTTATTTTATCATTGATTTCTAATTTCATTCCATTATGGTCTGATAGAATACAAGGTAGTATCTCTATCTTTTTGTATTTGCTAAGAGTAACTTTGTGGCATAACATGTGGTCTATTTTAGAAAAGGATCCATGAGCTGCTGAGAAGAAAGGGTATTCGCTTATTGATGGATGGAATATTCTGTATATGTCTGTTCAGTCTAAGTTAGCAATTGTGTTATTGAGTTGTAAGTTTTCTTTGTTCAATTTTTGCTTGGATTATCTGTCCAATGGTGAGAGAGGTGTGTTAAAGTCACTCAGTACTATTGTGTTTTGGTCTTTTTGGTTTCTGGAATTACGAAGCATTTGATTGACGTACATGGATGCACTTGTTTGGGGCATAAATATTTATGATTGTTATGTCTTGCTGATTTATGCTTCCCTTAAGCAGTATGAAATGACCTTCTTTATCCCTTCTAACTAATTTTGGCTTGAAGTCCGTTTTATCTGATATGAGGGTGGAAACCCCCGCTTTTTTACTGAGTCCATGTGTGTGGTATGTTTTTTCCCATCCTTTCACCTTTAGTCTGTGGGTATCTTTTTCTATAAGTTGCATCTCTTGGAGGCAGCGTATTGTTGGGTCTTTCTTTTTAATCCAATCTGCCAGTCTATGTCTTTTTTTAATTTTTTTATTTTTTTGGCGGTGCTGGGGATTGAACCCAGGGTCTTGTGCTTGCGAGGCAGGCACTCTACCAACTGAGCTATATCCCCAGCCCCCAGTCTATGTCTTTTGATTGATGAGTTCAGGACATTAACATTCAGGGTTATTATTGAGATATGATTTGTATTCCCAGCCATTTTGGCTTATTTTTGTTTTTTAACTTGACTTGGTTTCTCCTTTATTTGGCTATTCCTTTAGGGAAGTTCCTCCCTTAGCTGACTTACATTGTTGTTCTTCATTTCTTCCGCATGGAATATTTTGTTTAAAATGTTCTGTAGTGCTGGCTTTCTATTTGTAAATTCTTTTAGCTTTTGTTTATCATGGAAGGATTTTATTTCATCTTCCAATCTGAAGGTAAGTTTTGCTGGGTATAAGATTCTTGGTTGGCATCCATTTTCTTTCAGAGCTTGAAATATGTTGTTCCAGGCCCTTCTTGCTTTTAGGGTTTATGTTGAGAAATCTGCTGATAACCGTATTGGTTTCCCCCTGAATGCTTTTCTCTCGCAGCCTTTAAAATTCTGTCTTTATTTTGTATGTTAGGTACTTTCCTTATAATGTGTCTTGGTGTTGATCTATTGTAGTTTTGTATATTTGGTGTCCTGTAAACCTCCTGTATTTGATTTTCCATTTCATTCTTCAGATGTGGGAAATCTTCTGATATTATTTCATTGAATAGATTATACATTCCTTTGGTTTGTATCTCTGTGCTTTTCTCAATCCCAATAACTCTCCAATTTGGTCTTTTCATGATATCCCATAATTCTTGTAGGCTTTGTTCGTGACTTCTTACCATCTTCTCCGTTTGGTCAACTTTATTTGCAAGATTAAATATTTTGTCTTCAGTGTCTGAGGTTCTGTCTTACAGGTGATGTAGCCTGTTGGTTATGCTGTCTATTGAGTTTTTAATTTGGTTTATTGTTTCCTTCGTTTCCAGGAGTTCAGTTTTTTTTTTTTTTTTTTTTTTTTTTTCAGAAACTCTATCTCTGTGTTGAAATGATATTTAGCTTCCTGTAACTGTTCTTTTAACTGTTGTTTGGTGTGATCGTTCATTGCCTGCATTTGCTATCTCATCACATTGTTTGCTTCTCTGATCATTTTAATTATGTACACTCTGAACTCCCTTTCTGACATTTCTTCTGCCCTGCTATCATTGGATTCTGTTGATGTAGCATCTAGGTTTATTTGAGAGACTTTCTTCCCCTGTTTTCTCATGTTGCTCATGTATCTTCTCCTCTATTCTTGAGAATCTGAGGTATTGCAGCTTCCCCCCTATAGACTTGTGGTGTCCCAACAGGTTTCCAATACCTCACCTCCTAGTCTTCAGTAACACTAGGTTATGGACTTGGGCCAGGGTAGGGTATGTCTGGTCCTCCTTTCAGCTGCCCTCGTGCAGAAGTCTTACGGGAGCACTCTGGGCCAATGTACCAGGTGTCGAGGTCTCAGTCCTCTGGGCTGAGCCTGATGTCTGTCTCTGTGCCTGCCTCCCAGACCCGGAAGTCTTGCGGGACTTGTCTTGGCAGATCCCAAACCTCTGAGCTGAGCCTCCCTGAGTGGAAAAGTCAAGTGTCCACTGCGCCAGCTCACCACATGCCAAGGTCTCCCACTTCTGGGTTGTGCCAGCTGCCCTCGCATGGAAATTCCATGTGAGCACTTAGGGCCTACGTACCAGGTGCAGAGGTCTCAGGTCTCTGCACTGGGCTGAGCCTGTTGTCTGTCCTTTGTGGGATTTTCTAATGACATCAGTGAGTCCTTAGGTTTTAAGAGTTGGGTGTTTTAACTTGTGAAGGTGGAGCCCTTTTCTGTTTTCTATTTTATCATATTCATTTATGTGTGCACATACCTTTCACTTTCAATTGAACTTTTTCTCCTTCAGTGTTCCATAAATTGCTTAAAGAATAGTCATGGGAGAAAAATCTTCTATTTGTATCTTAATATAGAATGAAATAATTTTAGAATGGAATAAGCCTAGAGGCTTTGTCTTACCTAAAATTTAAAAAGTGGCATTCATTTCTTCTTTAATCCTCATCACATATGCTCATTACATATAATAAAATTGACAGTTTTCTTCTCTTTAAATAGGTTAAACCTAGAACTTTCTGTTAAAATAATCTGCCACTTAGTCTTACACACAGCCATCTGAAATGCTCTGTGTCTTTTAAAAAAGTAAAGATTTGCAATTCTTTTTTAAAGGCGGGATCCACAGCACCGTTATTCATTGACCAGACAGAAGAACCTGAGTCAAATACAACAGATGGCACAGAATTATTTGAAGACAGTCAACTAACCAGTCGCTCTAAAGCAATAGCATCAAAAACCAAAGAGATTGAACAGGTGAGAATACAGACTTCTTGATAATCTTCGGTATCACTTTTCAGATGTAAATTTTTTTACTGATACTTGTTTGTTTTGCCTACCTGCAACTATGAAATTCCATTTAATTTTTTAAAATTGTTTGAGTTGATTTCAGTCATTTCAACCAGTGTGGTTCACCATCCTTGGTTTTTAAAAAAAAAAAAATTTTATTTATTAATATGTGGTACAAAGGATTGAACCCAATATTACATACATGCTAGGCAAGCACTTTACCATTGAGCTACAGCCCCAGCCCATCCTTCATTACTTCATTATTTTTAAATAAGAAACAAGCTTTTTTTTTTTTTAAAGAGAGCATTGTCTAGTTAACATGAAGCAATTAAAAAACTATTAAACAATAGAGATAGAATGAAGGGATATTAAAAACACCAAAATGTTAGCAACCATTATTTTTGAATATTAGAATTACAGATGTCTGTTTTTCTTTATACTGTTAAATATCTTCCAAAAATTCAAAAAATAAACTATTAAATCTCATTTTTAGTGATGTTATTCTGAAAAATGAGGCTTTTAAATATGTAATGATTATCTACCTCATTAGAGTATTATCATTTTATGAGGATTAAATGAAGTAAATGAAATGTGAAAGGGCTTTATGAAAAATAACATGTAGGTGCTTCTTTGGATGTTGTTACATCCAAAGTACTTTGAATACTTGATAAATACTTTAGTACTTTGAATAAATGTCATGACATTGGTACATACTCTTCTAAACATAGTTTGAAATTAAGAACAAAAATAAGCTTTTTACCAAGATATTATCCAGTTTTCACATTAATTAAAATCTCCTTCCCTTGGTTGGGTAGGGGAAAATCTCAGTAAAATCCTAAATGTGATTGTGTAACTGATTGTGTTGATGCCACCATGAAAAGCAGATCAGAGGTTTTTAAATGATGATGATCAGCAGCATCAAGTCTTTAGAGAAATGTAAGGAAAGTGGAGATTGAGATAACCTCTTTTAATTTGGTGATGTGGAAATGGTGTTTTTCAAATCAATTAAAGAAGAGCTTAAATAAAAGATTCGATCACTATCTTCAACACCAATATGAATGTCTTTACCTTATATATATAATTGCTATCCTTTTGTCTTTTTACTCTTACTTTGTTTTTAGCTTTTTTTTAAAAAAATTCCTTGATATTTTTTCCCCATGCTGGATTTGAACCCAGGAGGGCTTTACCACTGAGCTACATCCCTAACCTTTTAAAAATTTTTAGTTAGACACAGGGTTTCACTGAATTGTCCAGATTGGCCTTGAATTGGTGATGCTTCTGCCTCAGCCTCTTGTTCAGCTGGGATTATAGGCTCCTTAGAATATGTTTTTATTTCCTTGTCTGTCGTTACCATAATGGACGCTGTGAGAACAAGAACTTTGTTTTGCTTAGTGCTTTATCTCCATCACCTGGTACAATTGTTGGTATATAGTGGAATCCTAAGATATATTGGTGGGATGGATGATGGATGAAGGCACAAACCTTAAAGTGACTAGTCTCTGAGTCAATTGAAATAAGAGATGGTGTCTCAGCTTGACCACCTGACAAAATACCTAGGCCAGTAATTACTAGTTAAGTACTTAATAAATGTTGAGGGAATGAATGATTTAATATCACTTCTCTTTTTGACCTAAATTGCAGTGGAATTCTTAAGACTATAACTGGTAGAAACACTTGACTGAAATAACAAAAGAGGAAGTATTTTGGGTTGTCATTTATTAATATTTCTACCATCTCCTCTCATTATTTTTCACAGTTGATCTCTTTTATCTTGAGAAACTGGGTTACCAGTCAGTTATATAGGTTAGTTTAGCATTACACACATAAAATTGTGTAGCATGGAGTCAGTTTTTATGGCACTCTATAAAAACCTTTATATGTTTGATGTATATATAAGATTATATATGTTTTTATCTGTTCAAGTACATGAAATATCTGATTCTAAAGCATAGTGAGAATTATTACAGCAAGAAATGACCTAAAGAAAGGAAAACAAATCTAAATGGGAGTTACTGTATTTTAATATTACTAGAGAAATAAAAAATTATTAAAGTACTACAAAATAGAAGACTTAATGGAACTTCTGTTTCTGCTGGAGTACTTTGGTTATTTTATAAACTCATAACTAGTACCTAACTAATTTTTGAAAATGAAAAAGTAGTTTTAAGGCTTAAGCTTTTTCTTTTTTTCTTTTCTTTTTTTTTGTGCAGTGCTGGGGATTGAACTCAGGGCCTTGTGCTTACAAGGCAAGCACTTTATCAGCTGAGCTATATCCCCAACCCCTTCTTTTTCTAATTTTGACTTGAATTTTTACACATTTTATTTTTAGAAGTTAAATACCAAATGGATAGAAAATTAGAGATCTGAGAAAGCTAAGTAAGGGATTACACAGGTGTCTGGTAATTATTCTTTTTTTTCCCCCATATAAATGAAATATTTTAAAAAGAATAGTAACACACTAAAGTCATATAGATGAAACAAATCAAGTTAGGGTAATGTAGAAATATAAATGTTATTGTGATAACCAAAGTACCTTTTCTGTTTTATCAAGTATGTTTTGTAAATTGTAAAGATAAACTATAATATCTAGCTTTTGCAGTTTTTATAAAGTAGGTCCCTCAGCTATTGAATCCCAAGAAAGTCATTAACTTTAAGGCAGTATTGTAGTATAAAATAAACTAAATCTCCAGGCCAAAGTTTGGTTTATTCCAAATGCACATAGATGTAGCAGTTCCTTGATGTTTAAGAGTCCCCAGTACTAGGGAGGGAACCCAGGGGCCCTCTACACTGAGCTGCATCCCTATTCCTTTTTATTTGGAGGGGTCCTGCTAAGTTGCAGAGGCTGCCAGTGAACTTTGGATCTTCCTATCTCAGCTTTCCAACTTGCTGGAATTGCAAGCATGCACCAGTGCACCTAGCTTATGCATTCTTCAAATTATAGAAAAGCCCTTTTTATAGAGAGGAAAGACTGTGTTTTCTTTATTTTAGGGATAGTAACTAAAATAAAACAAAAGTACTATGATTTCATTTTTTAAACCTCTGGCTTTTCAGAAAACAATCCTAAGATATTGATATTTTATGAAAATGATTTTTTTCCATCCACTGAAAAGGGATTATCTATTTTTGTCTGACAATTTATGGTTAAATATAGACAGGAACTTTTTCAATAGGATATCATTCTTTAATACACAGAAATAAAGAGTAATCAGGAACACTTCGTGAAGAGGATTATTTTTGTTTTCTATTAATTTCAAAACTAAAACAGTATACATTTGTTTTAATAAAGTCATTATCTTTTACAGTCGTAGATATGGAAGGTTCACATATAAGTATTTTATTTCTTCCTTACTCCAGTTATCTAAGAAAAATGAAGTTAGTTCAGAAGGTTTTTTTTTTTTTTTTGAGGTTTTGCCTATTTATTTATTTATTTATTTTTAAAATTTTTTTTGGTACTGGGGATTGAACCCAGGGGCACTCAACTACCGAGCCACATCCCCAGCCCTATTTTGTATTTTTTTATTTATTTAGAGACAGGGTCTCACTGAGTTGCTTAGGTCCTCGCTAAGTTGCTGAGGCTGGCTTTGAACTTGTGATCCTTCTTTCTCAGCCTCCCAAGGGCTGGGATTACAGGCGTGAGCCACTGCACCCGGCATGCCTTTTTATTTATTTATTTTTAACTGCTTTGTGTTTTTCTGGGATTTCTCTACAGATTTTTAAATTCTCTTTCTACATTTTTTCATCAATGCATTATATTTGTATACAGTGATGGAATTTGTTGTTACATATTCGAACACACACACAATATATAATTTGGCCAATATCACTCCCTAGTTACCCCCGCCCCCCAGTGTCTTGGTCTCTTTCCTCTACTGATCTCCCCTTGATTTCCCTGAGATCCACCCCCACCCTTTTCCTTTTCCTCTTTATCTTCCCCATATGAGAGAAAACATTCCTTCCTTATCTCATGAATTTCTGTGTTTGGCTTATTTTACTTTACATAATGGTGCCAAGTTCCATCCATTTTCCCGCAAATGACAGAATTTCCTCTTTCTTTCTTTCTTTCTTTCTTTCTTTCTTTCTTTCTTTCTTTCTTTTTCTTTCTTTTTTTTTTTTTGTACTGGGGATTGAACCCAGGGGCACTCCACCACTGAGCCACATCCCCAGTCCTATTTTGTATTTTATTTAGAGACAGGGTCTCACTGAGTTGCTGAGGGCCTCGCTAAGTTGCTGAGGCTGGCTTTGAACTCAAGATCCTCCTGCCTCAGCCTCCCAAGTGCTGGGATTACAGGTGTGCGCCACCGCACCCGGCTCCTTTTTCTTTATGGTTCAGTAAAACTCCATTGTGTATATAACCACAGTTTATCCATTCATCCATTGATGGACACCTTGGCTGGTTCCATAGTTCAGCTGTTGTCAAATTCAGAAGCCATTTTGTTGCCTATCTAGTCATTAGCTGATAGGCTGATAAAATTCTACTCTAAGTCTAGATTAATGTACTTAATATATCAATTTTTATTTTATTTTGAACTCTACACTCTTAATATATGGGCTGATAACTAGATTTTCTTCAAAAGTTGGACTAAATATAGGATCATGTCATCAGCAAATAGTGACAGCTTGAGTTCCTCTTTTCCTATTCATATTCCTTTAATTTCTGTGGTCTGTCTAATTGCTCTGGCTAGCATTTCAGGCACAATGTTGAATAGAAGTGGTGACTGTGGGCATCCCTGTCTTGCTCCAGTTTTTTTTTTTTTTAATATTTTGTTTTAATTGTAGGTGGGCACAATACCTTTATTTTATTTTTATGTGGTGCTGAGGCACAAACCCAGGGCTTCATGCATGCTAGCTGGAGTGCTCTACCATTGACCCACAGTCCCAGCCCTGTTCCAGTTTTTAAAGGGAATGCTTTCAATTTTTCTACATTAAGAATGATGTTGGTAGTGGGCTTAGCATAAATAGCCTTTACAATGTTGAGGTATGTTCCTACCATCCCTATTTTTCCTAGTGTTTTGAGCATGAAGGGGTGTTGTATTTTGTCAAATGCTTTCTCAGCACCTATCGAAATAATCATATGATTCTTAACCTTAAGTCTATTGATGTGATGAATACATGTATTGATTTCCAGATGTTGAACCAACCTTGCATCCCTGGGATAAACCCCACTTGATCGTGTTGCACTATCTTCTTAATATGTTTTTGTAATTGATTTGCCAGAATTTTGTTAAGGCTTTTTGCATCTATATTCATCAGAGATATTGGTCTAAAGTTTTCTTTTCTAGATATGTCTTTGTCTGGTTTTGGTATCAGAGTGACACCAGCTTCATAGAATGAATTTGGAAGGGTTCCCTCCTTTTCTATTTAATGAAATACTTTCAGGAGTATTGGTATAAGTTCTTCTTTCAAGGTCTTGTAGAACTCATCTGAGAATCCATCTGGTCCTGGGCTTTTCTTGGTTGGTAGACTTTTGATGGCTTCTTCTATTTCATTTCTTGAAATTGATCTGTTTAAATTGTGTATGTCCTCCTGGTTCAGTTTGGGAGGATCATATGTCTCTAGAAATTTGTTGATGTCTTCAAGATTTTCTATTTTATTGGAGTATAGGTTTTCAAAGTAGCTTCTAATTATGTTTTGTATTTCAAGGGTGTCTGTTGTGATATTTCCTTTTTTATCACGAATTTTAGTAATTTGAGTTTTCTCTCTCCTTCTCTTTGTTAATGTAGCTAAGGGTTTATCTATTTTATTGACTTTTTCAAAGAACCAACTTTTTGTCAGTTTTTTGAATTGTTTCTTTTGTTTCAGTTTCACTGATTTCAGCTCTGATTTTAATTATTTCTTGTCTTCTACTTTTGGTGTTCTGTTCTTCTTTTTCTAGGGCTTTGAGATGTAAGGTTAGGTCGTTCAGTTATTGACTTTTTATTCTTTTCTTGAATGTGCTCAATGCAATGAATTTGCCTCTTAGTACTGCTTTCATAGTGTCCCAGAGATTTTGATATTGTATTGTCATTCTCATTTACCTCTAAGAATTTTTATCTCCTCCCTGATGTTTTCTGTTATCCATGCTTCATTCAGTAGCATATTATTTGGTCTCCAGGTTTGGGAGTAGTTTCTGTTTTTTATTTTATCATTGATTTCTCATTTCATCCTATTATGATCTGATAGAATACATGGTAGTATCTCTACTTTTTTGCATTTACTAAGAGCTGCTTTGTGGCATAACATGTGGTCTATTTTAAAGAAGGACCCATGTGCTGCTGAGAAGAAAATGTATTCGCTCGTTGATGGATGGAATATTCTCTATGTCTATTAAGTCTAAGTTATTGATTGTATTATTGAGTTCTATGGTTTCTTTGTTTAGTTTTAGTTTGGAAGACCTATCCAGTGGTGACAGTGGTGTGTTAAAATCACCCAAAATTATTGTGTTGTGATCTATTTCATTCCTGTAATTAGAAGGATTTGTTTGATGTACATGGATGGGCCATTGTTTGGGACATAAATATTTGATTGTTACGTCTTCTTGATTTATAGTTCCCTTAAACAGTATGAAATTACCTTCTTTATCCCTTCTGACTAACTTTGGCTTGAAGTCTACTTTATCTGATATAAGGATGGAAACCCCTGCTTTTTTAGTGAGTCCATGTGGGTGGTAGGTTTTTTCCCATTCTTTCACCTTTACTTTGTGGATGTCCTTTTCTATGAGATGAGTCTCTTGAAGGCAGCATATTGTTGGGTCTTTCTTTTTAATACAGTCTGCCAGTCTATGTCTTTTGATTAATGAGTTTAGGCCATTAACATTCAGGGTTATTATTGAGATACAATTTGTATTCCCAGTCATTTTGGCTTAGTTTTGGTTTTTAACTTGACTTGGTTTCTCCTTTGATTGGTTTTTCCTTTAGGGTAGTTCCTCCCTTTGCTAACTTACATTGTTGTTTTTCGTTTCTTCCTCATGGAATATCTTGCTGAGAATATTCTGTAGCGCAGACTTTCTATGTGTAAATTCCTTTAACTTTTGTTTGTCATGGAAGGATTTTATTTCATCTTCAAATCTGAAGGTTAGTTTTGCTGGTTATAGGATTCTTGGTTGGCAACCATGTTCTTTCAGAGCTTGAAATATGTTGTTCCAGGCCCTTCTAGCTTTTAAGGAGGGTCTGGACTGAGAAGTCTGCTGATATCCATATGGGTTTTCCCCTATATGTAATCTGATGCTTTTCTCTCACAGCCTTTAAAATCTTATCTTTATTTTGTATATTAGGCATTTTCATTATAATGTGTCTTGGTGTGGATCTGCTGTAATTTTTTGCATTTGGTGTTCTGTAAACCTCTTGTAGTTGAATTTCCATTTCATTCTTCAGGTTTGGGAAATTTTCTGAAATTATTTCATTGAATAGGTTGTTCATTCCTTTGGTTTGTTTCTCTGTGCCTTCTTCAATCCTGATAATTCTTAAATTTGGTCTTTTCATGATATCCCATAGTTCTTGTAGGTTCCGTTCATGATTTCTTACCATCTTCTCTGTTTGGGCAACTTTATTTTCAAGATTCAATATTTGTCTTCATTGTCTGAGGTTCTGTTTTCCAAGTGATCTAGTCTGTTAGTGATGCTTTCCATTAAGTTTTTTATTTGGTTTATTGTTTCCTTCATCTCAAGGATTTCTGTTTGGTTCTTTTTCAGAATCTCTATCTCTTTGTTGAGGTGATCTTTTACTTCCTATAGTTACTCTTTCAACTGCTGATTGGAATGATCAATCAATGCCTGCACTTGCTCTTAACTCACTGTTTGCTTCTCTGATCATTTTAATCATGTATATTCTGAACTTCTTTTCTGGCATTTCTTCTACCATGCTGTCATTGGATTCTATTAGTGTAGAATCTTGGTTTGTTTGGAACACTTTCTTCCCTTGTTTTTTCATGTTGTTCATGTATCTTCCCCTCTAGCAATGCAGATCTGGGGTATTGCAGTTTTTTGCCCTGTAAGCTTATAGTGGCCCTGTAGTTTCCAAAAACCTCTTTAAGGAGGGAGATCAATATTAGCAATACCCAGTACAGACGATATGCTGCCACCGAATAGCCCCTATGGAGACTATTGTTGCAGTAGTCTTTTTGTTACAATATTGTTGTAATAAACAGAGAGGGTGAGTTTTATTACTAGCTACAGTTTAATATACAGATTTGCAATGAGGACTGCAGTTTCTAATGTAAGACAAAGAGATTGGGAAGGGGTGTAAGATGTATCTGTTAATGGTATAAGAAAAGAGTATGAAGAAGTTCTGGATCATAGGAAGAGTGAAAGTGAAGTCAAAAGAAGTTGGTTATTAGCATGAGAAAAGGGAGAAAAAGACTTTGAGGAAGCAGGTGAACAAAAGGGAAGTAGAGAGCAAGAAAAGTAAAGAAATAAAAATTTAAAAGCTTTCACAAAGGAGAAAAGAATCTACATTATAACAGTCATATACTATTCAAACCTCCCAGTCTTTATAGCCTGAGGCATGAGAGGTACCTGACAATGAGCTTCCAGTCTCCAGCAGGCGTCTCAGGATAGGATTTGCCCCACCTAATGACAGTTTCCCCTTCGCGGATAATCCAAGATGGCTGCGCTGGCTTCCAAATGTGTTGGCAAATGGGGAGATGCAGTGCAGGGTGTGGGTGCCAAGTCTGTGTGGGGTGCAGTCTGCTGGGCTGGGGGCCCCTGGAGGCAGGATGCTGTCAATCAGGCTGGCAGTCCTGCAGTTCCTGGCTGTTTTTCCAAAATGGCGGCAGCCACGTGTAATCAAACCTGCGGGTACTGTTATGGTAGACTTCCAGGCAACAGCAGGCAGCTGCTGACGAACGATTAGCAGATGAACCTTAGTTGGTGGGTGATAGGTAGGTGAAAGGCAGGTGATGGGCAGGCCAGAGGCAGGCAAACAGGCAAGTGACAGATGATAGGCAGCAATCAGTGAGCAGTCTGCCCTCAATTGTAGTCAATACGCTGGCAGACTGTAGGTAATCGAGGTGGAGAAGTGGGGTAAACAGCCGGGGATCAATGAGGAGCAAAGACTGCCTCACAGAGAAACAGATTTTCCTTTGTTTGAATCCTGAGTTGTGGAGCAACAAGGAATGTAGCCTCCATCTTGTTGGCGAACATAGTTCGCCATCTTGTTGCTATGGTCAGTTTGTCTTTGCTCCTCACAGCATCAACTGGGGAAGAGTGACAGGAGCTGGCAAAGCCAGGAAACTTTTAGAACTAATTAATGAATTCAGCAAAATAGCAGGATATAAAATAAACACACAAATCAAATGCATTTATATACATAAGTGATTAATCATCTGAAAGTGAAATGAGGAAAACAACTCCGTTCACAATAGCCTCCAAAAAAATAAAATACTTGGGAATCAATCTAACAAAGAAGTGAACGACCTCTACAATGAAAACTACAGAACATTAAAGAAAGAAATTGAGGAAGACCTTAGAAGATGGAAAGATCGCCTGTGTTCTTGGATAGGCAGAATTAATATAATCAAAATGGCCATACTTCCAAAGTTGCTATACAAATTTAATACAATTCCAATTAAAATTCCAGTAATATACCTCATAGAAATAGAGAAAGCAATCATGAAATTCATCTGGAAGAACATAAGACCCAAAATAGCCAAAGCAATCCTGGACAGGAAGAATGATGCAGGAGGTATCAAATACCAGATCTTAAACTCTACTATAGAGCAATAGTTAAAAAAGCAGCATGATATTGGCACCAAAATAGGTAGACCAATGGTACAGAATAGAAGACACAGAGACAAACCACATTAAGTACAGTTATCTCATACTAGACAAAGGTGCCAAAAACATGCAATGGAGAAAGGATAGCCTCTTCAACAAATGGTGCTGGCAAAACTGGAAATCCACATACAGTAAAATGAAATTAAACTCCCGTCTCTCACCCTGTACAAACCTCAACTCAAAATGATCAAGGATCTAGGAATTAGACCTGAGATCCTTCACCTATTAGAAGAAATAGTAGACCTGAATCATCATCTTGTTGGCTTAGGAACAGACTTCCTCAACATGACCCCCAGAGGGCAAGAAATAAAAGGAAGAATCAATAAACGGGACGGATTCAAACTAAAAAGCTTTTTCTCAGCAAAAGAAACAATAATGTGAAAAGAGAGCCTACAGAGTGGGAAAAAATCTTTTCCACACACACTTCAGACAGTGCACTGATCTCCAAAATTTATGAAGAACTTACAAAACTTTACACCAAAAATACAAAGAACCCAATCAATAAATGGGCTAAGGAACTGGGCAGGCACTTCACAGAAGATGATATATAGGTGATCAACAAATATATGAAAAAGTGCCCATCATCTCTAGTAATTAGAGAAATGCAAATTAAAACCACCCTAAGATTTCATCTAACTCCAATTAGAATGGCTATTATCAGGAATACAAGCAATAATAAGTGTTGGCGTGGATGTGGGGGAAAAGGCACACTCCACATTGCTGGTGGAGTTGCAAATTGGTGCAGCTACTCTGGAAAGCAGTATGGAGATTCCTCAAAAAACTTGGAATAGACCCACCATTTGACCCAGCTACCCCACTCCTCGGTTTATACCCAAAGGTCTTAAAATCAGCAAAGTATAGGGATGCAGCCACATCTATGTTTGTAGCTACTCAATTCACAATAGCTAGATTGTGGAACCAACCTAGATGCCCTTCAGTTGATGAATGGATAAAGAAACTGTGGTATATATACACAATGGAATATTACTCAGCCATAAAAAGAATAAAACTATGGCATTGGCATTGGCATTGGTAAATGGGTGGAGTTGGAGAATGTCATGCTAAGTGAAATAAGCCAAACCCCAAAATCCAAAGACTGAATGTTTTCTCTGATCACAGGATGCTGATACATAACGGGGGGTGGGGAGTGCGGAGACAAGAAAAGAATGGAGGAAGTATGGATGGTGTAGAGGAAAATGGGATGGGAGGTGTGGGGGAGGGAAAGATAGTAGACTGAGACAGACAGTATTACCCCACGTATATGTAAGATTATATGAACTGTGTGAATCTACATTGTGAAAAAAAAAGATATATTCCCTGCTGTTTAATTATATCAAAATGGGTTCTACTGTCAAGTATAATTTAAAAAAACCAATAAAAAAAAGTTGGACTGAAAAATGTTAGTCCCCTTCCTCATCTAAGTCGTATTTAAAATTAAAAGCTAAATATTGCTTCTTTTGTAGACACCATTTGTTGTTACTGATTTTGATGCTGTAGATTGAACCCAGGGCCTTGCCCTGCTGCGTGTGCTAAGCAGGGTCTCTACTGCTGATCTATTGCTAATGTCATTTAACAGAATTTTTAGATGAATTCTTAAAATACTTTTAAGGGTTCATTGTTTTTGTGCTAAAACTTTTTTTTTAATCCCTCAAACATACCATTGTTAAGCATCAGTGACTAATTAGTGTTTTCATCTGTAAATAGGTGTTGTCATTGTAGCTGTGGCCCTCTTCTCAGTGTGTGCTTTCACATGCTACCCATAGCCTGATGATTCCTTCTCTCACTCTTGTTCTTTCTTTTTCAATAAATAATAAACTATTTTTGTTTTACTTTTAAAGAGTCTTGACATAAGGATTAGTCAAATGTGTAGTTATGAAAATGTTAACTAAGGTTGTGGATAGGAAAATGAACCAGATTTTAGCCTATGATGGATTAAAATAAAATTGTTTCCCAAGTAGTGGCAGTTCTATCTTTTGTAGTATGTGCTTCATATAAGCATTTCATACTGACCTTACATAATAGAAACATTCTTTGTTTTTCCTTTTTATCAGAGCAAGTAACAAATGCTTTTAAAAATGCAGCTCTCACCGCTATCTTGTCTAGACATCAAGTCTACCCAAATGTATTAACAGTCCATTATTACCATTTGTTCAGACTATACATATATACTCACATAAGATTCACCTGAAAATCTGCATTTCCAAAATAAATTGAAAAAATTTATTCTTGCCAAATTTCAAAGTGTTTAAAAGTTATAATTTACCAAATTGTAGTCATGCTGTTATATAGGAATTTGTTGAAGTATGCATGTGAAGTTTTCAGAGAATCTCATCTGTAACATAATTTGTATCATTGGAAAAATAAAAATCAAGTAAATTTAAGTTCTTTTATACCTGGTATAAATCCACAAATAAGCTTGATTTTTTTTACAAGATTATTTTTCCATAAAATACAGATAGTACAAATACTAAACTTTATAAAAACGGAATATAAAATGGCACAAGTGCCACAAGGGATGAGGCCATTTGGACTTTATCCCAGGGGATGTTGTCACTACAACAGAAATTCATTTCAGTAAACGTGTTCCCAGTGGAATAAGCCCACGCATGAGCTTCATTTTCTCACCTCCCCTCCTTATCCACTGAATATCACTGTTAAGTAAAGATTTTCCCCTTGTTATTCACTTTTGCTGTTGTACGTCAACACTTTTTAGTCTCTGAATATTTTACATGAAGGACATTTATAAATAGCATGGTAATAGTGAATACTGGATGCTTCCACATAATGTTTTCAATTTTCAGAGCCCTTTTCCTTGTTTGTTAGATGGGATTAATTTAATTCAAGGTTCTCTTACAGAATCAATAACCTCTATATGTGGAAGTCCTTTCTGTATTGAAAATCACAAGTGGTTTTGGTAATGTTAAGTAATACTCTGTTTCTTTACAGCTTTAGAATATTGACTACTTTCAAATTACTTTGAAATTTTATAGCAAGTTTGTTAACATAGATTTAACTGAGAGGTGGTTGCCTTTCCAGTGTTAGGCACTGAGTTATTTGCCTCTTGTCCCTTCACTTCTGCTTTTTTAATTTTGCCTCCTCCTTCCACCTTATTTGTTCAGATTGTAAAAAATTTGCAACATTTGAAATATTTTACTTGTTTTGGGTGTCTTTTGTCATTTTGCTTTCATTTTCCATTTGGTTTTCTCTTTATTTTTCTAGATGCGAAACAACATGAAAATATTGTTTTCTCCTTAGAATTCTCTACTCTTTCTTCCCTTTCCTAAAACATAAATTGTTTACATATTTCCCCCTTTCATCTGTTATCCCTTATTTTTAAAGATGTAATCTTTCCTATCATATCTACTGTCATCTCTTAACTATTTAATTCAGGTGTTGTGCCTGAAACAACATATCAATTATAGTACTCATGTACTGACTACAGTTATAACAATGTGAGTTCATTAGTATTCTCAATTCATTTATAGAACACCCTTTAAAAGTTGCACCAGAACTATCTTATGTTTCTATTTAAAGGTAACTTGAGGTTAAATATTAGACATGAGTTGATTATTTAGTGTCTGGTTTGTTGGGAGCTAATTATGTTGTCATCTGTTTTGTTGTTGATTTTCTTTCCTGCCCTTCCTCATTTTTGTTTTTTGGTTTCTGGCTTTTTTTTTTTTTTTTTTCCTTCTTTTTCCTTTTTAACAAAGGCTGGTATAACTGGTATTCCTTGGGATCCCTGGGAGATTGGTTCCAGGATCCTCTGACTCATCACAGATACCAAAATCTGTAGATGCTCAAGACTTTATGCAACATATAAAATAGTATTAGCAAGTAACCCATGCATATCTTCCCATATATTTGAAGTCATCTCTGGATGACTTATACCCATCATAGTGCAAATGCTATGTAAATGACTGTTATACTACATATTATTTAGAAAATAATGGCAAAGAGAAAAGAGTGAATACTCTTGAATACAGATGCAGTTTATTTTTCTCCAAACATTTTTGATATGTAATTAGTTGAATCCTAGGATGTGGAATCTGGGAGTATAGAAGACCTGGTACACATTGTCAGTAATTACAGTGTCTGCTAGTGTTTTGTACTGTTTTTCAAGGTAGTTGAAAAGTATTTAAGTCTAACTTTGTGCTTACAAGACTATTGTGTATTAGTCTGGAATCTCAATTCAGAAAAATGTCACATACTCATAGCAAGTAACTGATAACACACTGAAAATAATCTGTTCTGTTGGTAGTCCTTGGATTTTATTTCATAATCTTTGTAAATGGAAGATAAAAGATAAAGCAAATATTGGAGAACTGAAATGTATAGTTTGGAGACAATATGTAGCTATGTTGGTATCTCCATTTACTTATGATGGTGATGATATTCTCTTTTTTTATTGTTTGTTGTTAGTGATTGTATTAAGACTAGTAATACTTGATTTCTGTATAACTGTCTTTTTTATTTTTATTTTTTATTTACTTATTGATTCATTGAACACAAATGGAGTACAGCTATTGTTTCACTGGTTGTACACAAAGTAGAGTCACACCATCTGTGCGTTCATGCATGTACACAGGGCAATGGCAAGAATGTATAACTGTCTTTTAAAAATATTAATTTGCTTGGAAAAGAGCCTGTAAAGTATATGATAACAGTGTCACTTTTTTGGGCAAGGATATTGTCTTCCATTATTATTTTATACAGTCCCATTGAAATTGGTAGGCAGTATTTGATTTCATTTTACCTTTGAAATGATCATTATGTGAATTTAAGTTACAGAATTTTAAAAAATTCCATGTCAGCAAATGCAGTTGCAAATTCCCCTTGCCACTAAACTACTTTCTGTCATATATTTTCTAAATGTTTCCTGACTGTATCCACTCCATTGGCTTCTGCTGTGTATAGAGTGTATTTGAATTGTGACACTTATTTCTGTCTTTGTGATGAGTATCTTTGAGAGCTTTCTACTTTCATTAGCTTCTGGTGGGATGTGTATGTAAATACTTGAACATACATATGCACACATACACATACATACATAACATATAAACATACATGTTTCTTTTGAGAAGTCTCAAAAGAGCTCTGGGAGCTCTGTCAGTTTTATACTGTATTAATATCTTTTGGGGGAAGAGGATATTAGGGATTGAACCCAGGGACTTGTGCATGTTAGGCCAGCACTCTGCCACTGAGCCTCATCCCCAGCACCTCACAAGTTCATTCTTGGTTGTGATTGTGGGTCCTTTGTAAAGCAAAAGAGTAATAAATACTAAATTAGTTGAGTTGAAACTGGAATAAATAGAATATAGTTTGCAGCATGTTTAATTTTCTAAATTTTATTTATAGTAAAAAAATGTATTTATTCACTGAGTTTATCAGTTGCCTAGCTATTGTTTGCCAGTAAAAGTTGCACTGACAAAAATTAATGACCTGATGAATCATCTTTGGGTCATCCAGAATTTCCTTGTCTATAGTAGGCTCACAATAAATATTTAATAATGCCCCACCCCCCAACTTCTCTGTTCAACAGTCGAATGAGTGGAACTGGTCTGAAACAGTCTCAGTCTTACATAGTTTGGCTCTGCCATTAATTAATTGATTAATGAAGAATAGTACTACAGTAACTCTTCAAGAATCATTCTCTCCAAGCAATTAGGAAATAGAGAAAGAAGCAAAGCCATCTTCATTCACTTGGTTGCAAAAATGCAGGCATACTTTAATGGTTTTCAATGTTCATAAGATTGAAAGGATTTCTTATGTATTCACTACTTATTAAAACATTGAGAAGATTAATGCAAAAAAGCGTTCATTTTAATTATATTTTCATGACAACCTGTGAAGGAAGTAAGGAGGAAATTATTTTTATTTTTTAATGTATTTGCTTTTTCTATGCAGTGTCTAGACATGGATTATTCTTTAAATTTATTATATTTAAGATAACTTATACTTCCTGTATCTGAATATTTACATTTTCAGTAGAGTTGGGAAATTATAAAATGTTACCTTTGAATATTAAATATCGTGTATTATCTTACCTTTATGTCCTCCAGTTGGACATAGGTAGATTTTTTCACCTCATCTTTCATTACTCTTTTTCCTTTCATATTTGCTCTTTTTTAAAAAAAATCTTAAATTACACCTTACTAAGATGTAATTTAAATCTTGATCTTTTAAAACACAACACACTCCATTTCCCAGAAAACTTTTGCCTCAAAAAACTTGGAAATACCTTCTTTTTTAAAGTAAGGGGAATTTTCAGCAACTGTCAACGAAGAGAAAGTAAGAAACCAGGTTGCTAAGCTAATACTAAAACCATAGATTCTCTTAAGAACCAGAAACTCAGCTTGTTATGTTTAAAATGCTCAAGATTTAAGATTAAAATAAGATTGAAAATATGGGGAAAAAAAAGTTTAAGAGTAATGAAAGATGGGATGCAAAAAATCTACCTATGTTCAACTGAAGGACATAAAAGTAAGAGAATAGAGGATATTCAATGTATAAAATAAAAGTTTTAAATCTTAAATTATATTTTGTTCAAGATTATTGCTAAGTCTTCAGTTGTCTTATTTGCTGCTTGATCCAGTCATTGCTTTCTTAATTTGTTATATTTTCCATTTTGAAATAAAATGGATATCTGCCTAGGATTAGATTTTACTGTGGATGCTTTTTTTTTCTTAAACATGTTACATTCTGTAGTTGATAATTTTAGTATCTAAAGTCCCAAGACTGACTCAGTTTTTGTTTCCGCTGACTCTTGCTCATGGTAGCATGTTCCCTCATGTGTTTGGATTTTGTAGTTGTTGGCTTATATTCAGAACTTCCAGTGCATGTGCATTCTCAGGGGAAACTCACGTCAGAACCCAGGCTTGACCTGTGGGTTTTTTGTTTTGTGTGTGTGTGTGTGTGTGTGTGTGTGTGTGTGTGTTTGCCAAGAACCAAGTTTTTTAAAATTTTCTTTCTAAATCAGTTTTCCAAAGATTCTATGTTTATACAGAGGCTTCAGATCTAACTCAGTCTTATATGAACTTAGGTCATGTCTGTCTCTCATTCCTTACCAGGCTCTGAGTTCCTTGCTGTTAAGGGACATTGGTGGCTTCAATGTTAGCCTAACACTGTCCTTTCTTTCTTTCTCCTCATTGATGGCTGCTGGCAATTCCCTTACTTATCAGTAAGAGCGAGCTTTATGGGTGCTTTCAAAAAAATGTGTTTCTGAGGTTTTTTTAAGGCAGGACTTTTCTGAGATATGTAGTATGTTATGTTTAAAAAGCTCCACTAACTTGTTCAAATTTGTGCTAGAAATGATAGAACTCTATTTCTTATTTCTTTTTTTTTTAAATATATTTTAGTTGTAGATGGACATACCATCTTTATTTATTCATTTTATGTGGTACTGAGGATCGAACCCAATGCTTCGCACATTCAAGGTAAACGCTTTACCACTGAGCCCCAGCCCTCCATTTCTTATTTCTTATTAATTGCTTTCTACTGTGCTCTTTGGCTTTGAAACTGAGATTTTGAAAAATCAGTTTCAGTTACAGCAACCAAAGAAGGCTTCACTGTGAAAGTGATGTTTGATCAGACCCTTAAGATTGTAGTAAGATTCTCGTAGGCAGGGATGGGAGCTAAAGGATTCCAGGTAAGGGTGAATGGCATCAGCATAAGTAGGAAAATAGGAAACTATAGGGAATAATTGACAATTACGAGTAGTATAGGTATTTTTATCTGTCTTATAACCTCAATTTCCCCACTCTGCTCTTCAGCACCAACTTTTTTTTTTTCAATGAATCCACAGATTTTAACGAACTATGGTAGATTAGGATGAGCTTGAATGATGGGTTCAGAAACTTTTTCTTGATTTGATAGAAAAGCTTTGGAAGGAAGTATTCTGCCTCAACCCCGACAGGTGTAATGTAATTTAGTTCTGGCACCAAATACCTGGAGTTGGTGCAGACCCCACAAGTTAAGGACACAGTTGCTGATAGGACTATTCCTTCAGGTGCAAGCCTCACTCTGAGGTCCCCAGTTCATCTGCATTTCTGCCAAATGGCTACAAATCCAGGGGTTTCCTCTGATCCCCTTATATTTGAAGAGTACACCAGAAGAACTCACGGATCTCAGCAAAGACTTATACCTTTGATTACACTTTTATTATGAAGGATACAAATCAGGAGGAAATAATCTGTTTCAACCCCAATCAGTGTACTGCAGTTCACTTCTGGCACTGGCTACTCAGCATTAGTATAGACCCCACAATTTAAAGGATGCAGGGTGAGAAACTAGCAGTGAAAAACCAGTTTTTTATAGATTACATTTTACTGAAATGTTTTAATAGAAAAATGATAATTGATAGTAGCCCAGGATGATTATTTGAGGATATGTAGATTGGAGACAGACTTGTAAAAATTTGAATGCCAGAAAAAAGTGTTTGAATTCTGTTGATAGATAGAATAGCTTATGGATGAATTTTCAGTACATGAGTATTATGATCATACTGTTTGGGGCAATTAGTTTGGCTGTACAAAAATGTTTTGCTGCTTTTTAGGTGGGAAATGATAGCTTAAGATGCATTGCTGAAGTCAGAAATGCAGCACAAAGGCATGAGAATATGGTAGAATAATAAATCTATTTGTGAGTGCTCGTGAAAAGGGTAAGGGTTTATATGAAGGAGGCTGGAGATAAACACATGGAATAATTACTGAAGCAAGAGGAACTATCAATAGCACAGATAGAGGGAGTAACCTGGACAATTCAGAGAGACCCCTTTTCTGAGACTGAGGGTAATGGAAAATAAAGTAGCATTTTTGTGATGAATAGAAGATAAATTGGGAAAGAGGCAATTTTGGTAAGAGTAGGGGGAAATGAGATAGGGAAAGGAGGGAGTCCTATCAGCAGTTGAAGTTCCTGAATCGGGTGTGGAAAGGATTTAGAATACTCCATGTGTTTTATGTTGATACGGAATTCAACAAGAGAGATTAAGGAGTTCACAGTGGATCAAATAACTGCAGTTTTGGACATTGTCCAGCAATTCACAGCATCCTTTGAGTAAAAGTAGAAAGGGCAAACCAGATTGTTTAACCAGTTGACCAAAGAAGAACACTTTGAAAGTTACTAAATAATCAAAGATGATTTCTGATAAGATGGTGAAAGTGATGATTTTCTTGGGGAAAAACATATGATACAAATTTTGTCTCTTTTAGCTTTTAATTCTATTTATGTGCCAGGAAGTTTGACTAGTTCTGGTGCCCAGATCCTTGAGTAAATATTACATAATTCAAAACTAAAGAGGAAAGTGATAAAAATTAAATGTATACCTATAACTCAGTTTAGCTGATGATCATAATGCATTCAAAAGAGGGGAAAAAATACATTAGCTTTAGGGTTTCTTAAGCTTTTTATTTTTTTAATGACCAGGAAAGAAATGGTCAATATATTTTAGAACTTTCCATCTAAAAGGAACAAATAATAGTTGTTTTAAAACAAAGACTAGTGCTCCAAAATACTTTGAAACTCAGTTTTCTTAGGCAAGTGAGATGTTGGAATGTTTTCTTTTTTCCTGACATGTAAACCTGTTAAACATAATGTTTTTCCTGCTTGAAACCTAATAATGGCTTCCCATTGTACTTAGAATAAAAATCTGAAGTCTTTACTATTGTTCTAGAGACGTGTTGGTTTTGTCTTTTACCTTTCCCTCCAGATTTCTCATATTACCTCAATGGTTCTCTGGCATTCTACTAGCCCCCTGTCAAGAGGACATGCTTTCCAATCCTTCTGGAGGGCCTTTGTGGATGCTGACTTCTGCCCAGAGTTTCCTCTCACTGGCTTCTAACTTCAACATCACTCATTCAGCTAAAACATTTCCTTATCCACTGACCAATCCAAGCAGTTTCTCCATCACTGAATCCACTTTAATTCTCTTTTTAACACTTACTGGTATTCTACATATGCTTGTGTTTTTGTGTTTTATTCCATCTTTCTAATTAAAAATACATTTTGTTTTGTTCAGAAGACAAAGAGCTCTGTGTACAGACCCTACACATAGTAAGTCCTCAAACGTTTGTTGGATGACTGGATGGTTTCTAAGTATTAAGTGCTTTATGTGTGTTCTCTGATAAAATCCTTAAAAAGCCTTGTGAGCTGAGGTACTGTTACAGTGCCCACACAGCGCCCCAAACCTAGAGGCCCCATCACCATAGAATCTTCATCACTCTACCATATTTCCCTTCCAACCTATCAGTATTTAGGAGTCCACCTTTTTATGATAGTTGTATGTAGGGGAATTTTAAAAAGGATTGAAGATATTTTTTCAGTTTTAAAGACTAAATTTTATTTAAATTACATTTATGTTATTTAATATGAATAAAATTGCTTGTGGATCATTTAGAATGAAAATGATAAGGAATTATAGCTATGGTTTTGGGTTTTTTTTGCCTTTTCTCCTTTCTTTTGTGGCATACATTTTCCATTGTCATAACAATTGGTTCTTTTTGTACAAAATAATTGAAATTGAAGATTGAACTAAGTAATTATGTCTTTATGCAGTGACTTGAAAGCTGAGAAAACATAGTTTAACCTGATTTCCATTTAACTGCTTCAGAGTAAATTTGGTATGTGAGGAGAATGGTTGCTGATACTGCTGCTTTGAACAGAAATATAGGACATTATAGTCAAAATTTGACAAAGTTGTATTCTGGTTTCCCCAATTTGTCTCTAAAACTGAAATAATTGCCATTTAGGAAAAAATAGAATGCAGAACACAGCTGTTCCCCAATTGAACTTTATGGGATAAATACTGGCTTGAATCACTGGAATGATTCAGTGTTTAAGAGCTTTCCTGTCACACCTACACAATGGAGACAGAGGCAGAACTGCCAAGTTTTCCTTTTGTTTTTACATAAAATGTTTACATTGTAATTATTGCTTCATCTTAGTAATATGCAATCCTCTCAACTTCTTAATAGTGTCATCTTAAAAATGGTACCATTTTGGCACTAGTTTTTGTTTTTGGTTTTGTGTGTATGTTTTGATTTGGTTTTGGTTTTTTGCAAAGCTGATACAGATACTAGGAGAAACTTTAAAATTTGTAAAACAAAAACAAAACCCCTTTTCTATAGGTGTCCAGTTCTAGTGGTGAAAACCATATGAATGTACAGTGAAGCAGGGTATTTTTAATTGAATTTTATTTTCTTCTTACAGTATGCTTATTTTATGTCATAGGGAAAAGAAGTTTAGACCAAATCTTATCTGGATTCTGGTCAGAGGATCTGATTTTTAAAAAAATATTAGTATGCTGTTAATTATTCTGTTAATTATAGAATGCGACAGGAATCAGTCATTTAACCTGGAATATGTCCTGTGATTTGGATTGGCAGTCACTTTATACAATCTGTAGAAAAAAAATTTTTGCTAAACAATTTACCAACAAGTTTCTGTGTATAAGCTGTGCAAGGTGTAGCATGCCTATAGTCCAAGCTGCCTGGAAATGCTCAGGTAGAAGGATCATAAATTTGAGGCCTGTTTGGTCAATTTAGCATAGACCTTGTCTCAAAAGGGACTGAGGATGTAGCTTAGTGGTAGAGCACTTGTCTAGCATGTGTGAGACCTTTGGGATCAATTCCCAGTACTGGGGGGTGGGGAGAAGGGATTCTGGAATTTAATTTATATATATAAATAAAAGTTGCATTGACAATATATTTAAAAGTGGAAACATCTTTCCAAGTAATATGTTTAGCCAGGCGCGGTGGCGCACGCCTGTAATCCAAGCAACTTGGGAGGCTGAGTCAGGAGGATCGCGAGTTCAAAGCCAGCCTCAGCAACTTAGCGAGGCCCTAAGCAACTCAGTGAGACCCTGTCTCTAAATAAAATACAAAATAGGGCTGGGGATGTGGCTCAGTGGCCGAGTGTCCCTGAGTTCAATCCCTGGTTCAAAAAAAAAAAACCAAAAAAACAAAAACAAACACAAAGTAATATGTTTTAGGCTTTTCAGTATTTTGAAATGACTTTGTAATGTACACTTTCTTCCCTATTTGATTTCAGAAACTTTATTATAATTTACCTTTCTTGTAATGCTGAATCTGCAAGGTTTTTTTTTTTTTTGGTTGTTATTGTTTGTTTTGTTTGAGATACTAGGGATTGAATCCAGGGTCTTCCTTACACATGGTAGGCAAGTGTTTTACCATTGAGCTACATCCCCAGCCCTATTTATGATATTAACTTGATCAAGGAACAATATTTTTTGGCAAGCCCCTTTGAACAGATTTATTAATTAATCTTTTGGGGGTTTTTATTTGTGGTACTGGGAATTGGGCGCACGGGTGCTTCACCATTGAACTATATCCCCAGTAGTTTTCTTTTTAATATTTTTTAGTTGTCAATGGACCTTTATTTTTTTAAATTTTTATGTGGTGCCGAGAATCAAACCCAGTGCCCCACACTTACCAAGGCAAGCACTCTACCACTGCACTATGATCCCAAGCCCTCTGGTAGTTTTTATTTTGAGATAGGGTCCTGCTAGGTTGCTTAGGGCCTAAGTTGCTAAGGCTGGCCTCAAACTTAAAATTCTCCTTCCTTAGTTGCCTGACCTGCTGGGATTATAGGACCCAGCTTGTTTCAGTCTTTTAAAAAGCAGCAGTAGCAGTGCTATTTTGGTGGGTGATAAAGTTTAGTGGCAAAGAAAATTTTGTTTAACTTTTAAATATTTTTGCAGTATTGGGTCGTATGCATAGTAGGCCAACACTTGCCACGGAGTTACATCCCCAGTCCAGTAGCTAAGATATTATTGAAGAATTTAATTGAATCAGATTTTAGGAGCAAGAGGAACCATGTTCCAATGTTTGTGCCCCCTCCCATGCCTATTAGAAAGATGGTACCTTTGAGAAGGAAAGCTTGGGTCAAAAGACTAGAAACAAAACAGAAGGTTACTGTAACAGTGCTGTATTGCTTAGGTTCACACTAGTATAAAGAAGTTGTGAAGCCAGGTATTAAGGATGCAAAAGAATTAGTTTCACCACTATGGTGCCTAAGTATATGAACAGCGCTTTTTAAAAATAATAGAATCTTGGGGTAGAAGTGCATGCCTATAATCCCAGTGATTCAGGAGGCTTGAGGAGGATGGCAAGTTTGAGGCTATCCTCAGAAACTTAGAATATCTCAAAATAAAAAGGACTGGGAATGTGGCTCACTGATAGAGCACCCCCGAGTTCAATCCCCAGAACTGCAAAAAAGTAAAATAATAATAATAAATATAATAACTTTTTAATAGTTGTATATTTTCCCACAGTATTAGTATACAAAAATGTCCTTAACTATGTTCATGTATCACTTAATAATGGGAATATGTTCTAAGAAATGCATTGCTTGGATGTGCAAACATCATAAAGTATATGTATACACACACAAAAAACTTAGCTGTTAATGTTTACTACACTACACTGTTGGTATTTACTCAGGAAGTAGACCTAGCTATAAATAACTTTTTCTGAACTTTTAAAACTACAACATGGGTAATAACTGGACTTCCTGAGAGTGAAGCCTCATTTTTAAGCTTATGCTTTCATAGGACAGTGAAAATATGTGTGAGGAGAAGAATAGTTTAATGCATTTTTTCCAGGATGAGTTTATTAAATTTTTCTATTAAATTTTTACATGAGCACATGGTAATTTTGCATGAAGTAAGGTCAAGAGAGGAAAATGACAGTCTACTGTTTCTTTTGGCTTCTACAGTAAGGTAGTCAGCCTTTCGACCCTTAGTTTGTATGAATCAATCAAATGTTTAACTCTAATTAACCAAAAAAGCAGTATTTTTAAACCAGTAGCTCGAACTTTTAAAAATATATTTAAATAAATACATAATGTATTGGAAATATATGTGACAAAAATTCATTAGATCTTCAGGATTTTCATAGGATTTCATAGGTATAACACTATCATTTTTGCCCTCATAATTTCTAATAAATAGAAATACTGAGTGGCATTCAGTTCTGTCTTACTCAAAATTATCTGTAAGCATTACATAAATTTCGTTTGAATGGATTCCTGTCTCAGATCCTTAGCTGTAGGGAAATTGTCTTTAGAGATCAACAAATATATGAAAAAGTGTTCAACATCCCTAGTAATTAGAGAAATGCTGATCAAAACCACCCTAAGATTTCATCTCACTCCAATTAGAATGGCTGTTATCAAGAATACAAGCAGCCGGGCGTGGTGGCGCACGCCTGTAATCCAAGCGACTCGGGAGGCTGAGCCAGGAGGATCATGAGTTCAAAGCCAGCCTCAGCAACTTAGCGAGGCCCTAAGCAACTCAGTGAGACCCTGTCTCTAATAAAATACAAAAATAGGGCTGGGATGTGGCTCAGTGGCCAAGTGCCCCTGAGTTCAATCCTCGGTTCCAAAAAAAAAAAAAAAAAAAAGAATCCAAGTAATAATAGGTGTTGGTATGGATGTAGGGGAAAAGGCACACTCACACATTGCTGGTGGAGTTGCAAATTGGTACAGCCAGTCTGGAAAGCAGTATGGAGATTCCTCAGAAAACTTGGAATAGACCCACCTTTTGACCCAGTTATCCCACTCCTTGGTTTATACCCAAAGGACTTAAAATCAGCATACTACAGTGATGCAGCCATATCAATGTTTATAGCAGCTCAATTCACAATAGCTAGATTGTAGAACCAAACTAATGCCTTTCAACAGATGAATGGATAGAGAAGCTGTGGTATATATACACAATGGAATATTATTCAGCCATAAAGAAAAATAAAATTATGGCATTTGCAGGTAAATGGAGTTGGAGAACATCATGCTAAGTGAAATCAGCCAATCTCAGAAATCCAAAGGCAGAATGTTTTCTCTTGTAAGTGGATGATGATATATAACGGTAGGGAGGGGGTAAGAGAACAATGGAGGAACTTTGGATTTTGAGGAGAGTGGAGAGGGCAAGGGGAAAGGAAGTTAATGGAGTGAGACAAACATTATTATCCTGTGTACATGTATGATTGTGCAAATGGTGTGAATCTGTTGTATATAACCATAGGAATGAAAGTTGTACTCCATATGCGTACAATGACTCAAACTGCAATCTGTAAAAATAAAAATAAATAAAATTTTAAAGTCTGGGCGAGGGCTAGATTTATATATTTTCACTTACTAAGATTTGTTAATAAACTTATCACTAAATGCTTAGTGATTATACTTGTTCATCTTGGGCAGTAGTGGAAGTAGCAAAGTAAGTAGTTCATGTAGAGATGACAGCTTTGCAATTTTAGCAGGACCCTGTTTGTTTCTATGCACAATATTGTTTATATGTTTCTGATTCTTGGAAGGAACTCCAGTATCCCTTGGGAAGTCATTAGTGGTTTGTAATGCCAAGTGGACAATCAACATTACTTTGAAATCATGTACTAATTACTCTGTAAATGTCGCAGTAAAAATGTAGGCTATAAAATATCTACAGACAGATCTTGAAAATGTGTTCTTCCATTCATATGTAATGGGATTTATGGACTTTTCCCACTGTATATAATACCTTCAGAAGTAAATGTAAAATAATGAATTATTTTAAATATTTTAACCTACTTTTTAAAATTTTTTTTCGTTGTAGATGGTCACAGTACCTTTATTTATTTTCATATGGTACTGAGGATCGAACCCAGTGCCTCACACATGCTAGGCAAGCACTCTACAATCCCAGCCCTAAACCTACTTTTAATAGACCTGCTTCTGCAGTTTCTGTTTTTAAAAATCTGTGTTATTTGTTTGTTACAAATGATTTCTTTCTTCTGGAAGGAAAGAAAAAAACTTCGAAGAATTCACACTAATAATATATGTTATCTAGTTGAAAAATCTCTTTCTGGTAGAAGTATGATTTAGTAGACTGTTAATTCTGTTTCCTACATTTGCATATGATGAGCTGAAAGTAGAGAAATTACTTTCTTTTTTCCTCAGTGGGGTAAGAAAAACTGTATTTTCAGTGGAAACTCTAAGGATTGATAATCATTTAAGTTTCTCCAGGGAAAATTATAGTCTGTCTACCTACACTAGATAATGTCTCATGAAATACCTTTGATTGATTTGCAATTGCATTGAAGAGAAAATCGGTTTATACCATTACCTTGGCATTCCTGCTGGTATTAAAGCACTGCTTAGGGGCAGATGTGCTGCTTTGCAGGTGTAATTGCACAAGCTTATGCTGCTTCCAGATTGCCATCCAGCTGGAAGACTAGTGGACATCTGTTCCATGTTGCAGTCTGTCATGATGGGTATCTGGAGGAAGTTAAAGAAGGTACAGAACTGGACTGGGGGTGTAGAGTGCTTGCCTAGCAAGTGCAAAGCCCTGAGTTCAATCCCCAGTACTACAAAAAGGAACATGAAATAAAATAGTTACAAAACCTATTCAGACTACCCTTAGCAAGTAAAGGGAAAGTATTAAAAACCAGTGGGGGTTTCTTATGAAACAGGGCAGAAACCAAGTAGCCTGGACCTGGAAGGCCACCAGGCAGTTTCTCTTCTTGATTTCCTTTTTCTTCCTTATCTCCCTCCCAATCTCCCATCCCCTTTTACTGGAATTCTGGCATGTCAACATCATAAGCCCAATTTCATAAGCCAGTAAACTGGGATTCATGTTTATCACCAAAACCCTTAAGTCCTAGCTTCTATAAATATTTTTCAACTGGCATATCATAAAGCTTCAAGGTACTGTCTCAGGAGGTGGAGTGGGAACAGCTAGACAGAACCTGTAGAAGCTGCCTGTGTATGGAGCTGTAGGTAATTCTGACTATTTCTCTCTCCTACTCTTCACTGGCACCTTCTGGCCCTGTGATCTCTTAGCTCCCAGTCATCACCTTCACCAAAAAGAGGGTGTAACATATATTTTGAAGCCTCCAAAATTGATCACATCAGCATGGACTTTTTAAAAATTCTTGAGCTGAAGATTCACAATACATTGATGCTATAATAAAAATGAAAAATTTTCTAAACTGTAGTGCATACAGAATATTTAAACTGTTTAATATCTCAGAAAACAGAAGACTGACTGCCTAGCATATGTGAGGACCTGGGTTCAATCACTAATGCCACAACAGACAAAAACAGAAAAAGAAAAGCTGCATATATTTGCTGAAACCAGGACACAATTTTTCAGCGTGAGACATGGAGAAATTTTGTGGTAGGAAAAGTGACTTCCTCTAAAGTCCATTATGATGTAGAATTTTAGTGATGAAAAAAATGTGTTCAATGAACACTTTTGGTTCACTGAATCACCTGGCAAAAGAAAGCTGGAGGAGAATTCACTTCTTCAGGACACACTCGAAATTTTCCATTTCAACCATGAAATTCTCTTAACCAACCATAGTGTAAGTAGCTTATAGAACAATTGTGCCTTCCCAGCATAGGGAAAATAACTGGCCTGAACAATTTGTTTTTCATAAATTTATTTTACTGGCATCCCTGAAGCTGTATGAAAAAAATAATCTAAGTTTGAAACTTCACTAATGGAATGATTTGAAGTATCAGACCCAAAGCATACACATAAATAATCTCCCATGTGTTATCTCACGATAGTTGGGGATCACGATTGGATGACCTGCCTTCCAGGCTTCTCCAAGCAAATTCTTTACTTTTTAAAACCATGAATATTAATTTATCTTTGCCAATTAGTTAGGCTCAGTCTTGCCTTTGTTTCTCTTTTGGATTTAAGTCTCTGGGGTAATAGTAGCAGCATGATAAGGGGTGAATTAGCTGTTGAGACTGAATTTTAATTGTAATTATTATAACTAACTCTCTTAAGCTCTGTTTCAATGGTTTTTTTTTTGTTGTTGTTGTTTTGTTTTTTTGTTTTTTTGTTTTGTGAACCAGGGATTGAACTCAGGGACACTCGGCCACTGAGCCACATCCCCAGCCCTATTTTGTATTTTATTTAGAGACAGGGTCTCACTGAGTTGCTTAGGGCCTCGCTAAGTTGCTGAGGCTGGCTTTGAACTAGCAATCCTCCTGACTCAGCCTCCCAAGTCGCTTGGATTACAGGCGTGCGCACCACACCCGGCTTTGTTTCAATGTTTTTTACAAAGTGAGAATAGTAGTAACTCAGGAGTGTGAGGATTCCTGGTACATAAAATAATATAAAAAGGTCTGTATGAAAATTTGAAATTTGTGACTTCATACTTCTAATTTTCCAATCATCTCTTAATGTCATTATGTGTAAACAAACAAAAGACCTCTAGAATTGAACCCACAACCTTTTTTAGTCACATAGGCTTTGACTATCATTTCTCTCCATTCTTCTAAAATTGTTGTATAGTTGAAATTGAATCATCCCTGAGAACTCAGTGGATTGGGAGCAGTAACTACTGGAACTTCTAGGTTCTGAGACATACTAGGCTCATCTTCAGAAGGTTAAAGCAACCTTAGTATTGAATTCTGTCCAAGCTCCTTCTTTGTGAGAGATGAACTGGAATGGAAGAGCAGGAATGAGCTGAAATTAGCTCAGCTGCTTCCTGCTTGTCACTCCTGCCAATAAATTTCTTCTTTGGATGGGAATGGAGGAAGGATGCTTGTCTTAGATATCTCAGACCAATGCAAGATTTTTTTTTCACTGGTGAGAATAGGCTGTTTCTATTTAATTACTTTCTTTTAGCCTTAAATTTAAAATGGTACCTTTTGTGCAGTTAGGATATTGCACTTTTCTGATTGATGATATTAAATCATTTTAGACTGGACTTACTTCAAGATCAATTTAAAATTCTTTATGAAATTCATCAAAGTTATATCTGAAAATTATCTTGATAAATTTTATTTGGATATCTAACTTCTAACTTAGGCTGTACATTTTTTCTTTTAGTTTTGTACTAATTAGCTTCATTTAATTCTCACCCAAATTAATTTCAGTTGTAAGAAATAGCTCTACATAAAAATCAATTTGAAGCTGGGATTGTGGCTCAGTGGCAGAGTGCTTGCCCAGCACATATGAGACATTGGGTTCCATCCTTAGCACCACATAAAAATAAGCAAATAGGTATGCTGTTCATCTACAACTACAAAAAAATTTTTAAAAATCACTTTGTTTCTTAAGGATTTAATTTTTTAACCAGAGGTTTTGTTGTTATTGTTTTAATCACTCAAAGAAAAGACATTCGAAATGACAGGTATCTTTTAAGGATGTGAGTTGCCCATTTTAACCTATGATCTGTTTCATTGTGATTTTTTTTTTTTTTTTTTTGTACATTCCTTTGGGAAAATATCCAAATTAAGCTTTCCCCTCCTTTCTGCTTTTAGTAATGAATTTTATTTTTCTCAGAATTGAAAGTATTAAATATCATATCATGTGTTCATTATATTTTTGTTTACTTTTAACTTTTTATACTTTTGCATCCTAGAAGTTCTTAATACTGACATTGGACACAAAATACTTTTTCTGACTTACTCAGATTTGAAGGCAATATTGAGTACTGAATTAATTACTCTAATGAATTAGATTTCCTCTAAACAATAGTCATCTATGGTTTATTGTTTTTTTGAAAGGAAAAAAATGTTTCCAATGCACTGTAAGCTATATTTTATTTTATTTTTTTTAGTGGTGCTGGGGATTGAACCCCAGGGCCTGTGCTTGTGCTTGCGAGGCAAGCACTCTACCAGCTGAGCTATATCCCCAGCCCTTGTAAGGTATTTTAAAAAGTTAAAGAATTTGCTCTTTGCCTTACGTGTTTATATCAGGCTCCATTTTGTTTCCAGTCTGTTAACTTTCATTTCTAAAACTTCCCTTTATTGCACGACTCATTATTCTTTAAATATACCATACTTTTTTTGTTTCCATGTTGCCTGGAATAGCCAACAATGTCTCAGTGCTTTTGTGTCCTCCCTCCCAACTGTCACCATGTTCTTTTCTTTGAAGTCATCATAATCACTTGTATTTCTCTTATGGCATTTACTACATTTTGCCTTGTTTTATTGCTCTTTTTACTAGAATGTAATCTCTTTGAGCAGGACACTCCATATTACCAAATACAGAGTCTTGCACATAGTGAGTTCTAAATGTCAGGCAGGTATATTTATCTGTCATTCATATTTATATCTGCACTTTAAGATTTCTTACCACATTGAGAGATATAAAGTTCAATCTCCCTGGTCACAGCAGAATAGACATCCATCTTTATTTACATACTCAGATGATCAGACCCGTACATACACCATAGGGCCTTATTTTGCTTTAGATCCAACTTTCCCCCAACATTTTGTTACAAAAAAATGTAAACATAAAGAAACATTGAAGAAATTATGCGAGGTATACTCATCGCCTAGAGCCTATAATTTTGTTCTTTTGTTTTGTCACATCTTTCTATTTCTAGATATAATAAGAAATACATATTTGATCTCTGCCCCGTATTTCCTGGCATACAGCTCCTAAAACCCTTAAAATATCCAGCGTGATAAGCCACTTTTGTATGTTAAAACTGTGGGCTCCTGGATAGACTCTCAGTAGGGGCTGGTTGCCAAGGGAACCAACCATGTCTTTGTAAAGTTGGAACTTTCAGCCCTACCCCTGCGCCTCTAAGGTGGGGGAAGGAATTGAAGGTGGAACTGATGACTTAATCATAACCATATAATGAAGTCTTCATAAAACCCAAAAGGACAGCTTCTGGGTTGCTGGTAAAAATGCTAGGAGGGTGGTATACCCAGAAAGAGCATGGATACTCTGCACTCATTTGGATGTTCCTTAATGACAGTCCTTAAAGTACTTTATGGGAATTATTCTCACAAGTGGTTGAACTTGAGCAGGGTTCATGGGAAGCCTTTATTTATAGCTGCTTGATCAGAAGTTCTGGAAGTTCCTAGGTAGCAGTTTGCTTCATCAAGGAGGACAGTCTTTTGGGACTTAACCTATGGAATGTGACTTTACTGCCAGAGAGTTGATGTTGTAGGAATGTTAGAAATAAAGTATTGAGTATTGTGAGTGAGGGTATAGATGGAGAAGAAAAACAGTTGGTTTTTCATTGTATATTCTTCTCTTGGTATTATGGGGGGGGGTGTTGATTCTAGCACTCCCTTGGATACTAAAATCTCAGGATGCTGAAGTTTTTGGTATGAAATGGAGTAGTATTTGCATATGACACAAACACAGCCTCCCATATACTTTAAATCATTTCTAGATTGTTTATAATACTTAATGTGGCGTGAATGCTATGTAAATAGTTGTTACATTTACTATTGACGGAATAATGACAAAGTCTGTACGTGTTCAATAGAGGCACATTTTTGCAAGCACTCTTTCAAATATTTTCAGTCTGAAGTTGGTTATGTGGATGTGGAACCTGTGGGTATGGAAGGATGACTGTCTATATATTCTCTCTGTTCACCCATTATTTCATCTTAATTTTTAATGAATGTCAAAGTATGTTGCAGATTTCCGTATAATTTGCCCCTAAACACATGCATGCTATTACATAGAGTTTAATATTTGTGGCTTTTTTCTCAAGTAAAATATTTCAAATATAGATAAAACTTCCTACTGCAAGATCTCTTCTAATCCCTTCACAAAAAGCTTAAATTATTTTTGTCGTTTATTTGTTTTTCAGTGGTGGGAATGGAACTTAGGGTCTTTCATATGCTAGGCAAGTGTTCTACCATGAAGCTGTACCCACCCTTAACAATTATCATTATTGTGTATGTTTTTGCATTTCTAGTAGATATCATGCATCCCCAAACTAAATGAACTAGGATTTTAACATGGACACAAATGGATGCCTCCCTCCTTCCCTCCCTCCTTCCAAGATGTATATATAGCACTCTCCCCCTCCCATTCTCCCAAGGTGCTGAATATACCACTGAGCAACTAACCCAACACTTTTTATTTCATTTTCTTTTTTTGAGAGAGTGTCTTGCTAAGTTACTGAGGCTGTTCTCAAACTTAAGATCTTCTTGCCTCAGCCTACTGGATAGCTGGGATTGCAGGCATGTACCACCTGACTAGGTCTTGTGTTTAAAAAACTTTGTGGAATCTAGTTTTGATGTAAGTAAAATAGTAGATTGTGGAATTATTTCTTTTTGTCTGTTTAGCATATTGTATGATTTGAAAGAATAAGCTGAAAAAGAGAAAAAGAATTATATTTAAGTATTAATCATTGGTTAAATCCTATAAATTTATAAATCAATCTCTATGAGAATTTTATAGACGTTATTTGCTAAGGCTTTTAACATTTACCGTATCATTAATTTTGCAGTTACTTTTATGTGATTATAATAATTTAATCCACATACTGAATTCAGTTGATTGAGATCTTATCCATATATTCACAATGCATTTCTTAGCAACCATTAGTTTTATTTTTAGGAGCTATGCTTTTAAGCCACTGGGGCTATAGCTTTGAGGAGGAGGGTTCAAAGATATCTTTTTCTTTTATTTCAACAACAGGAGGACATTGATTACAATAGTTTTGATACCTTCTGCATTTCTATAGATCCAAATTATAGGGTTTTAATTTATCTCCAGTATTTAACATCAGTGTGCTGTCACTTTTTTCCCAATCACATCAATATATTTACACATTATGATTATTTCCTTGTATATATGCCCCAATTAGTTTTTTTAACTTGTATTTTTATATGCCTTTCCTCAAAAGATTGTAGAGCATCTTGCAGATATTTCACAATGCTTCTTTAAAATTGGTAAACATTTATGTTCCATTTTAATAGTAAAATATTTACAAATATGTATTATTGAGTTTACCAGGATGACATTTCTCACTATCTCTTTACTTTCTTTTCACTGTGTAGTCCTCTTTGAAAACACTGCTAAATAGAATTTTGTACACTGCTGAAAATTTTGTTTAGTTGTATTGTCAAATATGGAAGCCACCAGCATTTGAAATGGGACAAGGGTAATCAAGGAACTGAATTTTTAATTTAATTATATTTTATTAAAATGTAAACAGTCACATATGATAAGTAACTACTGTATTGAATGGCACAACTCTGTAATCCCCACCATCCCACTAAACTGCTCTTGTGGTTAGCCATTTGCCTCCTGATTTCCAAATCCAGCCAATATGTTTTTTTTTTTTTTAATTTATTCTTTTATTTACTTATTGATTCATTGAACACAAATGGAGTACAGCTATTGTTTCACTGGTTGTACACAAAGTAGAGTCACACCATCTGTGCATTCATGCATGTACACAGGGCAATGGTATCTGTCACACATTGTTATTAATTTTACCCCCCACCCACCCCCACCCCTCCCTTCCCTCTATGCTTGCTATCTTTCCTCCATTCTTGCCATCTTTCCCCCCCACATTATGCATCATCATTCATATATCAGAGAGACCATTCGGCTTTTGGATTTTTGGGATTGGCTGATCTCACTTAGCATAAGAGTTTCCAACATCATCCATTTACCTACAAATACCATAATTTTATTCTTCTTTATGGCTGAGTAATATTCCATTGTGTAT